>BQNB010112923.1:0-22050 GCA_026074375.1 Tanacetum coccineum | reverse complement strand
AGCATCGATTCTCAAAACGACTCTCGACTTTTAATTGCATTCCTCGTTGGGGAAACGACACGAGAATCATCCTCCTGGATTACTATAATTGTGATTTTTTGATTCTTACCTCCTTATATTAATATATATTTATAAGTATATTTTATATTTATATATTATATATATTAAGGGTTGGATCTTAATTGATCAACAATTCATAATCTTTCAAAATTGTGTGCTCAACAATGCTAACCCTCAATTTTATATTCATTTTTCAACTTGGTATCATTTTTTTGGTGTCAAACATATGTAAAATTGAGAGGGAGCAAGTTAATGTTCTATATAATTCATGCTAAGAATAATAACATTTTTCTCATAATATTTTCATGACAAATTTTAATCACATGGTATTTCAAAAACTAAGTGAATTAGTATTTAAAATAAAGGGAGAAATGTAATTAAAATGTGATCTTGAAAATAATAAGTGATCTAAACGACTCAAAATGTACTCTTCGGAAAAGGTTTTATGGTTTGATCTTATACCCAACAACATCTTAATTCACGACGATTATGAAGTCATAAAGTGGTTAGGTTAGGTATTTGCCCAATGATCCAACCAGAACCGGAGGGATCTACCCAAGGACACTCCATAGTTAGAAATAGCAGTCCTTAGGTATGATTACAGATGAATGAGTATAAGGGAATAATGCCGACTAAGATTGAGCTAACACTGGAACAATCACAACAAGGTGTTAGTAATGACGTCTTGGTAAGCATTGAAGGGGTTGAAGAATGAAAAAGAAATGTATGGATAAAGGGTGAAAAGAAAACAACACTCCCTACACCTTAGGAAGAAACCGGGTCAATACATAATCTATCAGTTTTCACAAAGATAAATTCTGATATTGAAGACGACATCATAGACCCAGTGATGTAATGCACAACCCTCCCCAGCCATTCGAGTTTCTCTCAACAGAAACTTGTCTCATTTGTCACGGAGATACACACGACTTCTATTGACTTTCTCACTCCGAGTTAGTTGATATTGAATAGGTGGCAGTCTGCTCCCGCCTTTGATTACTAAAACCAAAATGCACTAATCGAGTCTAGAGCCAAGAGATTAATAAAATAAATCTCATTAGGACACATTTAATTACAAACACTTGTTGAACATCAATAAGTTCACAAGCTGTTAATAAGAGTCCTACGCATTATCCTTGTGATTTTGCCAGAACATCCGAGTGATACTTAAGTATTTACAGTGAAGATGGAAATCCTGCTTGAGCCAACATCAAACAAGCTCTTGGTAGATTACTTGCGAGATTCTATATGAATCAACCTTGTAGATTCTATATGAATCAAGCTTGTGTCAACTGGATATCGATAAAGGTCCAGTAAATGAATTGACGACATAATCAGAAAGATAGTAACTATCTGATTCACTCTTACCGTGTTGTCTGCTTTGAGACGTTCCGGTAATGAGAACTAGCAAGCATGGCAAATCTAATACATCTGTGTTAGAAGACCCTACGCTTTGAGCTGGAAACCCTGTCAAGGAGATTCTTTGAATCTACCTGATCACAGGTACAGTATTTATACTGTAAAACGGTCCTACGGAACCGGAGGTTAATCTAACCAAATCCGGACGAATGACAAAGCCATATTCGTCCACCCGCTTTATTGCTAACTGTTTTATTTCAGGATACATAAAGATGGAGATGGTGATGCCTCATTCCAGCTGAAGTCGGATTCATTACCACATGCTCATGCTCAAACTACAAAGACATTCTATAAGCATCAAGATTCAAGAATCATGAAAGCTCAAGAATTAAAGACAAAGACTTCCGCACAAACTCTGATATACAAGATCTTCCTTCAAAGATATCAAGTCTATCAAGGGAGATTGTTAGCAAGCTTTCAAGATGATGCAAAGTATGAGCATGTTGGTCAAGACACAAGATCGCAAGGTGGCAAAGACGATCAAGATGGAAGGATAAAGATTTAAAGATCTCGGACGGAAAAGACGAAGTCTAAAGACAATGACAAAGGCTCAAGATCAAAGATCACAAAGCATGAAGGAACAAGCCTACAACGTAGACAGAGACAAAGATCACAAGAGCTTAACGACAAAAGCAATCTCATTGATCTCACGAAGGAGTGTCACAATGAACTCACTTCGGGGGAGATTGTTAGCCTCAAAATATTGAGTCGAACAATGGAAGTTCGTTCATAATTATATTAGGTCTCGGTCACTAAATTAATATACGTTGTATTAGGCTAGACGGGTAAACGGGCTCTTATTTGTAATCTAATCGGTCACGTGTATCGGGCGAAAGCCCAAGTAAACCCGAGCCTGGCCCGTAGAATTACTAAAGGCATGCAAGCCTTTTAGTCTTCACTATAAATACCCCTCTCCAAGGAAGGAGAGGGTGTTGGTTCATTTGTAATTTCCATTTTGCAAGTAATTCAACCATTTTCTCTCTCTTGTTTCTCTCTCTAAACTTCTTCTAATTTCCTTCTTTATTCTTCTTGAATTCGAGCAACATACTAATGAAGTGAAGTGATTAAGGGTAACCAACAGTAGCATATCACCTTCTTCCCTACGTTGTCTATCATCTGCCTGTAGTTCTGTGTTCCTCGATTACCCGTATTACCAACATTACCCAGAGCTCTTCTCTGAACGGTTTCAGTAATAATCTGCCCGTCATGCACTGTAGCATGACTCCTTGAGTTGGACGATGTCCTGAGCTGGTTGTTGGTTGGAGGAAACTGCTTTTGGAAACCACTCAACAAGTTTACAATTTGGTTCATGGTTGCCAACATAGCATCATTGCTTGATTGAGGGAATTGTTGTGGGGTAGAGGAAGTTAGTGGTCCATATTGTGGTGGTGGTAGAGTAGTGGTTTGAGTTGGTGCATGGTAGTGTATTGTTTGAGCAAGGTATGCCAAAGGATCAACAATGCTGGTAGACTGCTCCTGTTTCTTGAGTGTCTTCATAGCATGTGGTTCATATGATTTAAGGTAGGTTCATAATTCAACATAAGAGGTTGTGCGCATGCAGAAAATAATCCTTGTTGTTCATTCACATTTGTCACATACCTTTGAACCCCCATACAAGAGGAAGGATGTTGACAACTTTTGGTATTCATCTGATAGAAATGGGGATGTCAAGCCTGAGTAGTCTTCCCTATCATTGATCAGCTTGTGAAAACGCACAAAAGTAGTCCATGAATTGACTCATTTCCTTTTGCACAAAATCGTTATCGTTACTCATCAAACAGTTCTTCCTTCTGTTGTGGAGAGAACTTTCCTCCCGAACCTTTCATTAGTAAGGCTTACATAGTCCCAATCTCTTTCCCAGTACGAGTCTGGTTTAGTATGTTGAATACATGTCTTGGGAGCCCTTGACTGAGAATGTTGGTTGCTTGAATGTCAGCAAGTTCTCTGTTGTTCTCAATCACAGTAAACTCTTCATCCGCTTTGACTCTCGCGTACTTGTATTGCAGCATCACCTTGACCTTCTGTCACAAGAGATTTGGGGATGCGGAGTAGGTCCGTTTTGGATTGATCTCCAAATTAACTTTCCAATGGTTTAACTACGAATGTATCTCATCGATACTAATCTTTCCACGATTCGTAGCACGTTTCAAACAACACGGGAGGTACGAATTTGTCCGTGTCCTTACTTGCATCTTGACTCTTGTATGTTGACATTATGTTTATATGAATGAATGAACGATCTCAAGTGATGTTGTTATGATTGATTTGTGATTTGTGTTGTTTTTTGTTTGATTTGTGTTCGGTTTGAAGTCAATTACTGTTCACGGCAGGATTTAACAAATCTTGATTAAAACCAAGAAAAAGATCCGTAATCTTTTTCGCGGGATTTACAAAATCACAAGAAGAAATCGTAAAACAATAATGATTAGATCTTTGTGTAAGGAGGAAAGAAAAGAACAAGAATATAATTTCCAAATTTAAAAGATTATATCCCTTGACTTTAGGAACCAATTATTTACTTCTCAAAATTAACCTCCACTAGGATAAAATCAAATCCCTTGATTTTAGAAAACAAATATTTTCTTCCCAAAAATATAGATCTCTTACTTTTTTTTTCTTTTTATTAAAATATGCCTAAACTCTTTTTTTTAAATAAAATAAGCCGAAATTTTTCTAAAAAAACTTTCGATGAGATCAAAAAAAAAATAAGTCGAAATCAGATAGATGTATTAAGGCTTGTTCGATTTAATTTTTTCAAACACACAAGATTAAAACATGTACCACTTAGGCTCTTGATACCAATTGTCGGTTGTTCTTGGTTCGAACTCGTTCGGCTCTTGAGTGTGAGTAACTCGTTCGGTTTGAACTGGTTTGGTTGTCACGATCGTCCTTGCGTCCTTGTTCTTTGTCTTTACGAACAAAAAAACAAACCAAACAAAAATTCAACTCGTCCTTGTATGCTAAAATAAATAGATCATGGTTCCTCTCTTTTTCCAAGATCGCCAATGAATAATCTGTTAATCTACAAGAAGATCGCAGCAAGGGTTTATAAAAAGAAGATTAGCATGAACAAGCAAAGATATCACGATCCATCCATCAAAACAAAGTCAATACACTTTTTTTTCGAACCAAGCACCAAAAAAAATCGCCGAATCCTTGATTGCTAACGAGATGGTTATTATGATATTAGATCTAAACATAAACCATCTATGAATCAAGAATGAAAGCAAACACAAAAAAAAATCGAATCCCTCTTTATTTTTTATTTCCGAATAAAAAAAATAGAAACACAAACCAAATCAATTCATCAATCTTGAAAGGCTCTTGATACCAATTGTAGGTTCCATGATTATTCAATCACAACCTTAATTATGATATGTAGAATCAAGATGCAAGAAATTAAAGACTTTTATTGATGAAAAGAGAGACAAAACATAAAAGGAGGCTAAACCTAATCTTGACAATGTATTGGTGTATGATGGAATGTCTTACCCTAGAAAAAGAAAAACAAGAGTATAAATACTCTAAGGGGGGCCGGCCTATGTAGGCTTTAGTAGGCCTTTTGCGGGCTTTTTCCTTAACGGCCCGTTTACATTACAATACATTAACTAATGAGCTATCAAACGTCGTCTAACTTCGAGTGACAGAAACTTCTTTGTTAGACTTTAATTCTTTGTTTCTAACATTGCCTTATAAGCTATCACTTATTCAGTTAAGCCTTCCTTAATCTTAACTAAATAAGATGTTTGTCTCAAATCCACTCAAAGAAACTAAATAAGCCATTTAGAAGATAAGCCAGACTTGGAAGGGCTTATTCAGAGCTTATTCTTTAAGCTAGCTTGTAGATCTTAGCTTATAAAAGCAATTTTTCTTCCCTGTTGAGCTGGGATCAAGGTACATGTTCTATTTCTCTATTTTAGCTTATTTTCTCATTCAGCTTATTGCTCTGCTTATTTGTGCTTATTCTCTGCTTATTTGTGCTTATTTTATTTTAATATAGCTTAATATGTTTAGTTTATAGCTTAGAATAAGTTTGATTAGAGTTTTATAAAATATGTCCCTATTTTCGTTAAAACTGCTTATTAGAGTAGCTTATTTTCTAGTGCTTATTTTTCTAAAGTAATTGCTTATATGTCCTTAATATTGTTAGTGCTTAATTTGTTTTCAATAATCAAAGCTCATTATGATCTGGTTCGGCTTATTATTGTAATTTCAAAAGTTAAAGGGGTGTTTAGGATAAGAACTTTAAATAAGGAAAATCATGGTTAATTTGTTTTTAGTTCCTAAATCAGTTTTGATAAGCTCAATCAAGGTCTAAATGCTAGTTTTCATTAGCTTAGAATAGGTTTTGTCAAGTTTTTAGTTTGTTTTATCAAAAGCTTAAGTCTGTCAGTCTAAGTGTTTCTAAAACTGCTTAGTTGATAAGTTCCTTTAAAGCTTGCTTAATTTGTAGTTTTTTGTGTCCAAAATGAGTGTCTAATGCATCTATTCTGACTATCTAAATTGTGGAAAACCTTAGAGTGAGTTTTGGATCAAAAATAGTTAAGTAGGATGGTTTTTGGTTTAAGCAAAATGGCCTTATGTGCAGATCTTTTGAATCAATAATCTAGCTTTTCTTTATTTAATCTTTGTTAGATTTAGCTTATTGTAGTCTAGTCTTAATCTGTTTCAAGTTTTTAGAATGTCAAAATCATTTTAAGAGTCTTAATTTTAAGCTTAAAGTAGTCATTAATTTTCAAAAAGCCAAAAATAGTAGTATAGTCTGTCATTTTTACTTTAACTTTTCTAACTTATTAGTCTTTAGGTTAGCTTATTATTGCTTTTAGAGTCCAAATAGTTTGGTTAAATATCACAAAGTCTAAACATGCCCAACTGTCATTTTACTTGTGCTTTTCCTTAGCTTATAAATAAGTTCTGTCAATAAGTCTTTTATTAAAGTTGCTTATTTAGGCTTGTTCTTAGCTTTTTCAAAAAGAAATATAAAAAAAAGGTTTTTACAAAAAGGTAAGTCACATGACTCGAACCTGTGACCTCCCTTACACAACACACACGCTTTACCAACTGCCCTTGTGTCTTTTTTAGTTATAACATTGCAACATTTAATTAATATACTAAGTTTAGGTGTTAGCTTATTAGGCTTATTTAATTTTTAGCAGCATATAGGTTAGAGCTTATTGTTTCGTTTTTCTTTGTAAACCCTTAGAATATTGTCCAGTATTTTTAGTAATTTTCTCAAAATTTTAGAATTAAGTTTAGTATTTTTAATCTAATTTTTAGTATTATTTAGTTTAAAAATAGTTTTAATTAGTTTAAAATTTTAAAAAAAATATTTTTTGTGTTTTAAAAAATAGTTTAATACATTTTAGTTTAGAAATTTGCATTTTGAGTTTTTAGAATTTTAATTTGTCATTTTTGGTTAATTAGTTAGTATATTTTAATTATTAATTAGTTTTTAATTGTCTTAAATGTCGTTAGAATTTTAAGTTGCCTTTGTTTCTAGTTTAGTGTGCCTTTATATGCTTTCCCTTTGCGTTATTAGAATTAGATTCCAAAATCCAAAATATCGATTATTCAAGCACGCGATCACGAACCAAAAAAAGATTTTCAATCTTCACACTTCGTTGGGAAAACGACTCGGGAACGATTTGATCTTTATCCTTTCCTAAGGGTAATTTTCTAATCGATACTTTCCGGAAATATATTTTATTAGTATTTAGCTTATTACTCTTTCACAAGAGCGATTTGCCATTTTGCTTTTACTATATATACATATTCTATACTATATCAAATTTTTGGCGCCGTTGTAGGTTTCCAATTATAAAAACTGACTCAAATGCAGGAGCATCCGAAGATGTTACTGATTTTTTGTTTCCAAAACGTTCCTTAAGATGTTGATACTTCAATTGCAAATTTAAGTGTTCCACCTCAAGTTTGGAAAAAATTTTGATCATCTCATCATGATCATCTTTTTGAATCTTTAGTGTCAGATTAGAATTCTCAGCTTCAAGTTCGGCAATACGTTTTTTTGCAATAGTGTAGGCATCATGCATGTCAGAAAATCTAGATACAGTAAGCACATAATATGTTGCAGTATAAAATACATCTTTGGACAAGCATTCAGCAGTTAGGTTTTCATTCTCAATGAGAAGATTTTTCCTCTCAATTTCATCGCACTTCTTATCAACAACATGTTGGTCCACCTCAACCTCCATTTGATCAAAAACTTATTTCATGTCCTTAATTTCGTTGACGAGAGCTTTTTGGATTCCCTCAAAATGGTCTTTAATTGTTTTGAAAAATGGGATTACCTCGGTGAGATATCATGTCTTTGTTTGTTCAAAACCCATTTCCCCTTCAGTGAGACCCGTAGTTGTGATCCTCTTTTTACAGGTTTTATCAAATTCCGAAAAAAATTATACTAGAGAATAAATATTTACTTGTACTTGACTTTTTGTTGGGAGGACTTTGGGGGCCAGCTTTGCAGGGGTATTAGGAGGATACACCGTCATAGCTGTAATTGGTTTTGCAGATTTGGCCTTCTCTTTGAGAGCATTGGCCTTCATTTTGAGAAGGTCATCAGACCAAAATATCTGCTCAGGGGTCAATTATTTCTAAGGTGTGAAAGTCGCTAGGTAATTCTCTTTTGAGTAATCATGTGGTGCAATCTTAACCTTCTTTTTTACACACTCTGGGTCTTTCATTTTTTAATCATTTGTTTCCTAATAGTCTCAGCTATCTCTAGGGCATCCTCTGAGTCATAAACTAAGGCATAAGCATGGTTAGTCTTGACAATCTCATGACCATTATATAGAGCAGGTTGAACTTTCTTTGCTTTAGACAGATAAAATAGGTTCTTGTAGCCTATTGCTACCCTATTGACTTCATCATAAAAGGACTTAGGTTTGCACAACATATGGACTGTTTGAAGAGACTGATCTTGTTTATATAGCTTATCTTCGACCTTTTCTTTTAAGTGTTTCATGTCCAGAAATTCTTTAAGGAGCTTATTTTCTTTCTGTTTAAAATAACGTTGATACTTCTTCTCGTATTAACTTGTTATGGTTAAGGGTAGAGTTAAGTTGCATTTTAACAGAATGAAGTTCCTTTTGTAAAGATTCTTCCTTAACATTACGGTCTTTGATAAGCATTCTCATCTGTGTATCAATCATCAGTTCTCGTTCAGTTAGTTCAAATTGGGCCCTTTTCATAAACCTCTGCTAAATCCTTATATCTAGCAAGTTCAGCAGTTAGGGATGCATTAACAGTATTGTTAGAAGTGACACATGGGGCATCCTGCTCATATATATCATTGGTAATAATCATTACTGCATCATTAGGAACAGAAGATGCATCACTATGTATAACTTGGTCTTCGTTGTCCTGCACATACTGTTCATACGAGATAATAATTTACTATTACTCATATATTCAGTATCTGAGTTAACAACATTGTTTGGTTGTACATCATTGTATATCTCGTGTTCCTCATGAGACTCATTTATATTATCGAGACAATTATTATGATCTTGTACCTCAGAGAGTGTGTCAGAATCATACGATGGACCAGCTTCATCATAAACTGGATCAGCAGAGGAGAGATTGGCCATGAACATTGTCTAAGCAGTAGGAGCTTCATCAATATCAGAGTCGAAGGCATCACATTGATCAGCTTGAAAGATGTTGTCTTCGTTCTAAGCCATATCCTAAACTAGTCCCTCATCTACCTCATCATCAAAAGTTTTGGTTTGTCCACCCACAAGAAACAACAGCTGCTCCTCATCCAAATCTACTCCATTCTCTTGAGCTTGCATCAGCAACATCTTTTCCTTGAAGTAGTCAGAATTATGTGGTCGCTTCGGCTGAATGCAGTTTCTTGTTATATGACCAATCCCATTGCAGTTGTAACACTTGATTGGCTTTCCTTGCCTAGCATTTATATTACCAGCTCTATACTAAGCTCCCCCATTACCTGCAGCAGCAGCACCCCTAGCATTGTTTCCTTGGACCCTGTTCTGTCTTCCCTGAATATTCTGAACCACAACCCTGCCATTCTGCACTGTAGCTTGATTCTGTATGTTGGAGGAGGTTCTCAATTAATTATTGGTTTGAGGAAATTATGTTTTGTATTGTTGGGCGAGAAGGGCAACTTGTTTCGTTAAATTGTCAAGCAATTCATCAGCTGGAGAAAAATCCAAATCAAGTTGTGTATTATCAGTAAACTGAGGTTGGTAAGTGACTAGTGGAGTGTATGAAGTTTGTGGAGGAACTGATGATGATGAAGGATATTGATAAGGTGAGACATTAGACACTAGGGCAAGTGGATCATGTGAGTGTTGGTTGAGTCTTTCCATCAGTATCTTGTTCTCATTGGCATGCAACTTGTGTTGCTTTAGGTAAGCATACAACTGATCATGATTGGACTCTTTTAAACCCCTGTTTAACTTGACCGCTGTCACAAATATACCCCATTCGGGTAACATGTTGTTTTTAAACTTAGAGTTCAGCTGAATTTTAGGCATGGTCATCTTGATGTGTCTCATGTCGTTGATTAGCTTTGTAAACCTGACGTAGTAGTCATGAATGTTTTCACCCTTGTGTTGCCAGAAATGATCAAATTCATCGTACAGCTGAGATTCACAGTCATCTTTGGTCAATTCAAACGTTCCAATAACATCTTCACGTTTATCCCAAATATCCTAAGCATATGTGTTATGTTTAATGAGTTTGTAGATGTATCTTGGCAAACCCTGAAGAAGGATATTCGTTGCACGAATGTCGGCTCTAAGTCGATCCTTTTCAGCTTGAGAAAGGTCTGCAACCACTCTATCTCGTTCTGGGCCTAGATAAGGACCATCAATACCTGAAGCAATCTCATCTCTGCACCGTCCCATCTTAAATGGGCCTTCATTAATAGACTGAAGTATGTACTCTCCATGATCTTTTCCCTTACAGTATAACCGAATTCATTGTTGTCATGACTCAAAATCAGTCATGTTAAGCATGGGAGGGCGGGTATCAGAACCGGCCGCTTGAATATCTTCTGGCTGATTGGACATTTTAACTGATTGTGAAATGATATGATTGGATCGATCAATGATTAGTTATTGTATGTTAAAAGTGGTGAAGTGAAATTAAGTGTTTTTGTTGTTTTGGTTTATTAAGTTTTAAGTTTGAAAGTAGTTCAAATGTCAAAGAAGATCAATAGTCCAAAACAATGTCCCAAACCGCTGGAATAGTAATCAAACCGCTACTTACAAACCGCTATGAAGACAAACTACCAAACCGCTACCTAGAAATGAAATGGGCAGAGGTTTGATTCCCAAATTGCTATGAGAATTAGTCTTCAAAAAACCTGTAAATCGCTACGGTATCAAACCGCTGTAAACAACAAACCGCTACTAGAAGAGTTTGGTAAACCGCTATGAAGAACAATGACCAAACCGCTACTAAGAAATGAAATTGGCAGAGGTTTGTTTCCCAAATCGCTATGAGAGATTGTCTTCAAGAACCTGTAAACCGCTATGGTAACAAACCGCTACAAATACCAAACCGCTACTAGTAAATTGCTACACTAAACGACAAACCGCTATTGACAAACCTCTGCCTAATAGGACAAACCGCCAGAACAGTGTACGACTCTGACAAACTGCCAGTACAATGTACAACTCTGACAAACCTCCAGAACAGTGTATCAAACCGCTACGATAAACAAGACACAGAACACCAAACCGCTAGGTAGAGATACAAACTTTTACACCTTAAAACACCTAAAATCACCCTTTTGAATGTTTTAACTTAGAATCTTTTGCACAACTGAGTACTAAAAGGCTATAGCAACTACAAAAACATGAACTTTAACATAAGAAACATGAAAATCAATGAAACTCAAGAACAAGAGCTAAAACCTTTTAAAACTCAACTTTTGATTTAAACCAAGCACAAAAACACACACACAAATGATCTAATCATCCCATGAGCTCTGGTACCAATTGTAGGATATTGGATATCATCACATAATCGAATGGTTAGTTGATTAGTCGAATGCTAGAGAGAGAAACAAAGAAAATGCACACTCCTCTAGAGAGAGAAAGTGTGTGTGTATAAAAATGACTAACCCACCTCTTCCATAAGATGCAAGAGGCTTATATAGTAGTGTACAAAACCAGCCAAAGGGCCTTTGTAGTAGGCTTACACATTGGGTTTTATACCCGGCCCATTACCGAATGTTATATATTAAACGATTAACTACGAGCTACAATAAATGATAAAATATACGGGTGACCGAGTCTTTTTCTAATATCTAACAATTACCCACTGCATAAGCCCTTGTTGTTGCTCTATCGTTCCCAGTCGGATTTCTACGGTTGTTATTTTTCAGCTTAGGGAAATCTTTCTTGTAATGCCCCTAAACTCTGCACTCAAAACAAGTGACAACCCTCTGAATCTCCCTGGAGTTTCTTTGATTGTTAGCATTATCATTAGCAGCAGGACTCCTACAATCGAGGGCTAGATGTCCAACTTTCTTATAATTGTTGCACCTTGGTGCACATTGCCCTTTGTGATGATAGTTACATTTGGGGCACAAGGGTATGGATCCTCTAACTCTTTCTTGTCACCGGTTCATGCAGTGTAAGCCCTGGCAACATTTTGCTTCTTAAAGGGTTGTTGTTGAGTCTAATTGTTCCTTGTGTTGTCTTCAAGCTTTCTTTTGTTTTCAGCTTGACGGTCAGTAAAAGTATGGATCTTTTGATCCATCAGTTCAGTAGCAAACTCAACTGCATATTGCATTGTTTTTGGCTTAGATGCCATCACACTACCTTGGATCACGTCGGGAAGTCCACCGACATACTTCTCAACCTCATCAGATTCCTCAGGAAACATTCTCCTACACATCAGTGCCAACTCTTGAAAACGTTGGGTATAACTCGCAACATTAGTTCCATTGACCTTTAGGTTCTAGATTTCAATCTCTAACTTCTTGATTTCACTTCTTGGGCATTACCTGTCAGTCATCATTTTCTTTAGGGTCTTCCATGTCATTCCATATGCAACATCATGACCAACAGTCTTGACGTAGGAATTTCATCACGTCATAGCACTGCCAACAGAGTGCAAGTAGCAAACTTAATTTGGCACGCGACGGTGTAATTGCTTATGTGGAATACATATTCCATTTTCTTAAACCACTGAGTCAAACCAACGAATCTCTTAGTACCCAAAAAGTTAAGGGGTTGGCATTTTAGGAAGTCACTATAGGTGCACTCGTGAGTAGCACGCTCTGTCCTTCTACCATTTCCCGAATCATGGCTATCATTTCCATTTCTACTGCTTCTGTTTGTTTCATACTCAGCCGAAGCATCAGCAACACCTTGGGCTATCAGTGCCTTAATGGCTGCATCGGTCATATGGGTGGTGGTTTTCTTTGGAGCCATTTTCTTCAAAATCACAAGAAAATATAATACACGTTAGATTTCATACAATCTTAATCGCGACATGACATATGCATAATATATAAAATGAGATCACGTCATACAGTGAAATATACAACTGAAGTAAGATCAACAATGACATAAATAAATCGACATTCATACATAACAATATCGATAACATACATGATAGTTTTTTGTTACAAAATGACCAGTACAGATGGGATACAAAATGAAAATACGGTCCTAAAGCCATGCTAGCTGGGAGTAACCCATAATACTTAGCAGGCTATACATGATATCTAAATGATGAAACAAGATCCCTACAGCCTACTAGCTGGGAGTTACCCATAAAACTTAGCAGGCTATACAGGATAGCTAACAATGATACAATACTAACAACTACTACTATTGGTGTCTGGTATGTGCTTAATTACACATACCATTTTCCATTTAAAACGAACTTAAAAGAATAAAAACATACCAAAAATACATTGTATTTGTATGTTTGCATTTGTATTGTGCAGGAAACGGATATCTCACAAAAAGACGAAAAACCAAGCAAAAAGCGACAAAACAGGACACGAGATGGAAAAGTGTGTGAAGACGAAGCCCAATCAAAGTCAAGTCAACTCCGAGAAGAAAAAGCAAAGAAAAATATAACTTGAGGGGTCAAAAATGCCAAACCCCTAAGTTATATTAAGGAAACAAAGAGAGGGGCTGATTATGCCAATTTGGGAAACTTCATTTATAAAAGAAAGAAAGGGAATGAAAAGAAGAAAGATGTGGAGGGGCTTTTCTTGTACACTTGTACACAAACCAAGCATTCCCTTAATCATCTTCAACCTCTCTCTGTCACAACTACAAACCCAACTTTGTATAAACCATTTCCCCGCTTTCCCGCCAATACCA
Source organism: Tanacetum coccineum (assembly GCA_026074375.1). Classification (NCBI taxonomy): domain Eukaryota; kingdom Viridiplantae; phylum Streptophyta; class Magnoliopsida; order Asterales; family Asteraceae; genus Tanacetum; species Tanacetum coccineum. The sequence continues at coordinate 8,233 of BQNB010112923.1, read as the reverse complement.
AAACCCAGACCAGCACCTGTTTTTGTGCTCCCTACTTCTCTGGCAAAAATCACTCAACAACCCTATTCACTACCCCCCATAAGCTTTATAAAGTCGTATGTTTGCAATCCCACTCAATCCCAAGCATATCGATGGCTTGAGATGACTTTCTAAAGAAGCTCAAAAAAAATCAAAGGCTGGGATTTGCTTTAAGATTCACCTCACAAAACAACTAGCACACTTGTTTTTATCTCTACAAAGAAGCACAAGCTGAAGTCAAGACATTTCGCTATAATTAAGCGTTTTTTAAGCCTTTGAGGCTACTTAGATCTAGTTTTAGTTTTTTAGTAAACTAATTAATTTTTTAATCTAAGTTTAAATTACAAGTCATTTACAGCTTTTACTTTCAGAGCTTTGTAACACTTTCAATTTAATGCAATTTGAGTTTTTAAGATCGATTTACAATACCAGTGTTAATTTTCTTAATCATAAAATTGTTGTGTTTCAAAAACTCTCAACCAAAGGCTTACTTATAAGCTGTTTTCATTAAAGTAACCATAAAAAGTTAAGTAGTTAAGAGAAAATCACAAAAATCACTCTCAAAAATACCACAGCTTATGTATTGGATGATAAGCCAGTTCTGGATGGGCTTATGGACTCTCACTAGCTTGTTTTATACAAGCTAGAGCTTGTAGATTGTTGATTTATCCCTGTTGTGAGCAAGGTGGGTTGTAAGTCTCCTCTTTTCTTACTTTACTCAAACTGGTTAGTTCATTTGTTAAGCACGTTAGTTTTTAAGTTAATCCTGCTCAGAATGGGTTCATGCTTATTAAGTACTTTTTAATTGAATTGAAATTTGCTATAAGTGTTTACTTGTTATTTGATGAACTGTTTTAATCAGTTTGAAATAAAATGATTTTGGAAAATTTAAAGGCAATTTGACAAGACATTACTAACTCCAAGTTAGTACTGGCTATTGATTTTTAGAACATATTTAACTTTAGCCTACAGTACAAACTCAAAGTTAGTACTGGTAGTTCATTTTAGTTAGTACTACTGTTAGTACCATTTCTGCTATTAGCTTATTGTCTCTACTTATTTAATAATTAGATAGCATTTTAGAGTATAATCTAAACCATTTTCCTTACTTTCTCTTAGGGTAAGCTTATATAAGCTTATTTTCATTATTTCAACATATTTTAAGAGTTTTTTTTAGTTTAGTTTTTCATCTTATTTATTCATTTTAGTTGCTATTCCAATACTAAGTGCGTATTAAGGTTAGGTAACTTCTTTTTAGCTTTTTTTTGCTTATTTATTATTCTTTTAAGTCTTGTTAGCCTAGCATACTAACCCTAAGCTAAGGTACTTAACATTAGCTAGCAGTACTAACATCCAAAGTTAGTACTTGTAGTTTAAACTGTTAGTAACAGTTGTTAGTACAAGTGTGTTTATCTTGTTAAAGAATTTTCTTAATTGCTTTTTGTATTTGGTTATTTAGAGTTAGTTTAGCCTATTTTGATTTGTTTTAAGTTTATTTGAGCTTATTTGTGCTTTAGTGTAAAAGTTTTAAGCGTTTTTGCCTTTTCTAGTTTTGATTCTTATCCCAGCTTATTTTCTTTGCTATTTTTATGTGCTTTTGCTTATTTTTATCAGTTTCTGTGCCCAATCATTCCTTGTGACATTCAAACACAAATCATCAATCGTCTTTCGATTTTCCATCTTTAGCCTCGTTGGGACATAACGACCTGGAGTTTCTCTATACTGCTTCCGGTTTCTTTGATTTTGTGGGTCCTGATCCTTGTTATATATTTATATATGTTTATGTTTATTTATATATAAAAAGGTGTAAGTTCGCGCGAGTCAGCCACCATACATATCTCTAAGGTCATAGTACGTCTTATCCGTTCCCGGATGTACCAAATACCTCGATGCATGAGCCTCATCCATAATTAATGTCCTTACATCATATATTAATGGAATCCATATAAAATTCATACCTCCATCTTCCTTCCTTTCTATTAGTTGGTCCATGCCACGCAGCATTTCTGTTGTCACGTTCTCCATCTTGGACATCTTACATAGAGCAGCCAATATCTTATCCTTAACACTTGACTAATAGTTATGGACATTTTGTGTACTCATCTTAGTTTCACTCTCTCCTTTCTACTTAACGTATCAGCCACTACATTCGCCTTTCTTAGATGGTAGCGATGCTTACACTCATAGTTACCAAATAATTCAATCCACCTCTTTTGACACATATTCAACTCCTTATGTTTGAATAAGTGTTGAAGACTCTTATGATCCGTATAGATGACACTCTTCATTTCGTATAAATAACGTCTCCAAGTCTTAAGAGTAAACACTACTGCTCCAAATTCTAGGTCGTGTGTTGTAAAACTCTTCTTAAGATCTTAGTTGCGTAATGCCCTAGGATTACCTTGCCTCTTTGCATGAGTACACAACCTAATCCTCGATTCGACGCGTCGCAGTAAACTACAAACTCTTTGGATCCATCAGGCAATGACAATATTGGTGCATTTCACAAATTGCCCTTCAATGTCTGAAAAGCTTCCTCTTGTTCCTTGGCCCACTCCTACTTCTGATTCTTCTTCATGCACTCTCTCAACTGATGATAACCAGATCGAAGATCTATCCTAGAGAAATTTACGCGAACCTTGTAACTGGTCGAACAAGTCATCGATCCTGGGGAGATTCTTGGTGGTCAGCTAGTCCAACTCTCGATAGTCTATGCACATTTGAAATGAACCGTCCTTCTTCTTGACAACACAGGTGCTCCCCACAGAGAGTGACTTGATCGAATAAAACGTATATCAAACGAATCCTAAGGGTTACGAACTATCGAATAGGGTAGCAAACGAATATCGAATCAAAGGCTAGAAAACATCTAAGGGATTTCACATATGGAAATAGATGCGGATCAAATGTCATAAGAATCCTTTAAAAGAAAGGATATAATATATGTATCGATAGAAAACGCAAACGAAGGAATCAACAAGCGTACCACGACAAAATAAACACATAACAAATAACAATATGTATCAAGATTGATAAATAAAAAGATAGAATTCTTATTCCAATAACCGACTTTACTCGAAAGAACCAACTAAATAATGTTTTTATAAAAATCAATTTATAATAATAAAGAAAGTCGTTTTAATTATAAAAAAAATCATTTAAAAAAAATATTGTCTTAAATATAATCTTTATAAAATTCATTTGAATCATGGTTGTCATAAAATCCAGAGACAGTTATTTAACAGTGTATCACATCTTACCCATATAAATTACTTTAAACATCCTTTTCATAATTATAAAATTTATCAAAAACAAGCATATAAATTTTTTTATCATATCTTATTGATAAATATTATCTAAAAAAATAGTTTTATCAGTCAACCAATTATCATATTGTTTCAAAATTTATTGTAAACATAGTTTCTTAAAAAAAACAATAAAGGGACATTTCCATAGAAGTGTTGTATTCATAAAATCATTTCAAAATAGTTTTCACCAAACAACATCAAGATATACTTCAAAAGGTTTTCATAATTCGACATTAATATAAAATATGTTACTCAGACAAGGACATCATAATACCAAAAGAGATCGTAAAATACCGTAAAAACTCTAACACAATTTTATTGTTTGAAAACGAAAGAAAGTACCCTGAACCATATATTCAGAATAACAGTGAAGCGAACACGCATAAAAGAAATTGATGAAAAGACATTACGAACCAAAAGGAAAGAACATGAAAACTCATCTGTACTCACGATCAAAAGAAAAACCATAGAAAAACGTCGATACTAACATGCCGCAACATGTTACGAAAACCAAAGGATATATGAAGAACGGAGTAATGATCCGTACTAATATGTTTAGATCATTAGTGCTTTAAAAGAAAATTTTGATACTCGTGACGAGTAATCAATGCAACAAAAGACTCAATTAAACGCACCAATGATCCCTAAGAAACAGATCACGAACAACCAATATACATCAATACAGGCCGAAATAGCGAAAGATAGGAACATCCGTACAAACATTGTACTGACAGAGGGGTGCTAAACATAAGTTAGAATCCGCACGAAGTATCCGAGCAAACAAACAATTCCAACAATCATATAGCAGCATTAACATATAGGCGGGGTATTCGCAAACGTTAAATAGAAAGGGAAACTTACTAACTATGATATTGAGCCTAACATAAACTTCATTCGGTAAAAGAAGGATTCCATAACTATACCCACCATCCTTATCATGATACACACATATCACAACAATAATACACTACCTAAGCTTACAAACCAACACTGATACAATGCAATCATGGTCCACAAGTCTACGTTGTGATGCCTTTATAGTTTATGTTGGCAACCATAAGTTATAATGCACTCCTGTTCACTACTTATTACTTAACTTACAAGACTAATAACATACAACCTCTCAACGATAACGCACATATAAGCACATATAGCACATTGCACATCTTAAACCACTCTAATATAACACAGAAAGGATGCTCCATCAAAGAAATACTTACTTATATAAAGATAAAATCGAAACGACATAAAAGAAAGAAATCTCGCATGCCTCCAAAATACGACATACTTAAGGAAAATAATCAATAAGCATTTGTGACGAGGTAAATAGAACGGATTAATCTTATGTTGCCTCGCTTGGGTTGACTTTGCTTCCGCTAATAGTCACCCTACTCCGCGGGTCCATGCCTACTACGAGTATTCGACAAGCGATCAACTACCCTATCTCCTTTAGTTCCATAAGAGGCTCCTTCCAATTAGGAAAATGGTTCCCCAACAAAACTTCTTACGGATAAGGGAGACATAGCTGTAAATCGTAAGGAATTAATATATACCATATTAGATAATAGTAGACAAAATAGCTAAATAAAAGTTAAGATAAAATAAATAATAAAAGATATATAATAAAGGTGAATGTAAACAGTTATAATACTAAACACTTAGGCCCTAAAATGCATCTATATGAAGGACTCCTAGGTTATAGTCTAGGCTCGACCACCTACTTCTCTATAATCAAAGGCTCTGATACCAATCTGTCACACCCCGCCAAGGCGGAAACGCGAGGCGTAACGAGAATGGATATCATCACAACACAATGGTGTCACCATAGAGAAAACTACATGAACTAACTGGAACATAAGGGACACAAAGTGTCATGAAAATACCCAAACAAACATAAAAGATATCCGGCGTCTTGTATTGAAGTAAAAGGGGTTCACATCAATACCAAGACACGCAATACAACCAAAACAAATCTAAGCAGTTCAAACTAACAAACATTCAATATTAACTCAAATGGGAAATAAACTAGGATATTCAAAATCCGCATGCAACCTATGGTCTCTCTAGCCAGTTCTCTTATTCTTAAGATCCTCATAATGCTCACCTAAAAATGATGCTTAAAAACGTCAACACAAAGGTTGGTAAGAGTCATAGGTTTAAGACACGAAAATCAAAGCTTATAAATAATTACTGTGATTAATGCAAACACGGCAGGACAATTACTATACTATCATACAAGCTAACATGCAAATGTAACCATAACGAGCATGGGAACGGAACGTGTCCCTCGATCCAACAAGTATCAACACTTGGGTAGGAACGTTACCCCCAATCCATTAAAACCATCACTTCACATGGGTAGGAACATTACCCCCGATCCAATATCACAACAAATGGGTAGGAACGTTACCCCCGATCCAAATACACATAAGCATTTAACACGTAACATACAATAGCCAAGTAAAGTCCATACACTTTCAAAATAAAGACACATAATCACAGTAATTAGAACATTTCAAATCCATTTGCATTATTTCCATCCCAATTTAAAAGCGATGTGAAAAGAGGGACTATGAAACTCACCTGATGCACAGCTACTTCACAAATCCTTGCAAATCAACTAAACACAAATAAAACACGTGTTACACTCGATTAGGCTAAATGCCAAAGTCGATGTAACAATCAATTGATGGACTACTATGTCTATACCATCTTTAAAAACTTTTTTACAACACTTTTTAACCTTATTTATAACCTAAATACTTTTAATCCTTTTATTCTAATTTTCAGCTTTTAAGTAGAATTTTATAGTCATTTCATGACCATAAATAAAATACTAAATCACCAAATTGGTACTTCCTATTGTATTCCCAACCTTCCCAATGGGTTATGAACTACTGAGATTTAAAAAAAAAATATCGAGTCTAACTATTTTATAAAAAATCAACATCACCTAGTGTCTAGAACTTGACCTGATTCGACCTTCAAAAAGTTTAGCTTGAGCAGACCCATTGAAACACTTAGGAAAATTCTACAAAAATTCTAGAAAATCATAAATATCATGAACTTTCTACGGTAGCAATCTCATTAATTAAAAAGACGTTTTGATATGGTTTTTGACCTCACAAACACAACTCAAAATCTGCCCCAAAAACTCAGATTTAACAACGAATCTTGTAAAATTATTTTGACTGACTTTCGCTCACTTTTAATTCATGAAACCAATGGGGTTGGAAAGTAGATTCTTTGTAGTTAATTTTAGGCTCAAGATAATCAATAAAAGCTATCCGTATGACCGAGTTATGACTCTCACAAGATGAGTCAAAATTTTTCCCAATTTTCAATTCCGAATTTACAACATTTAACCCTAATTAAACATACCCAAACCCTAATTATTATCCCTAAAACGATTTTTGATGATCATAACATATTAATTACAGAACTTTTACAAAACCCTAATCCATCAATTCAATTGTTACATAATTAAAATAATGACTAAAACATTTGTGTGATTCGGAGTTTAAATCTTGAATTGATTTAAGATTAACAAGAGATCTTACCTTGAATTTTGAGAAACTAAAAAAAACGGTGGCTAGGGTTCCTTGTTTCTTAGTCGACACAAAGAAGTGAGGGAAAAAAAATACTGATTATGTTTTATAAAAAGATAACAAATTAGACTCCTTGTTGAATTGGGTTTTCTTCCTTTTTTCCCACATGCCGATCCAAACACCCCCTTTAATTAATAAATTTATTATTTTATTATTTTTTTATAAAATTTCATTTTTTATATATATACATATATTTTTTTACAAAAACTTTATATTACACATTTACTAGAAATCTTTTAAATAATTACACATAACTGAAAATAAAAATAGTAACACTACTTATAATTTTTCCCAACTATTATTATTAATCACTACTTAAATAAATTAACAAATCTCGATTTACTAAATAATCCCGAATCAAAATTAACGATACACGATACGCTAATTTCTCAATGCTATAATATTCAAATGCACTAAAATTCTAAAATCACCATCAATACAAAATGACATGATTAAATCACTCATTTATGCCATCACAAACACTTATAATAACACGATAACACATAAATTCATGCTATCATTTCCAGCGTCACAAAGTGTGAACGGAATAAAATAGCCACCAAAACCATAACTCAATCACTAATAGATGAACACGCATCACGGATTGATATCAAATACTCATATAAGATCACATAAGCACACAACCATAACACGTATAATTACTTTAATCAACTTTAACGGTTTGACTAACCTGTTCAAGTCACGGTTGTCACAATCTCTAATCCTTAGGGAAATTTCGTCCCGAAATTTAATCGTTTCTACTGTTAACAAATTTGCTTACCCACACGAGAGGACAATTAGCAACATAACAACTATAAGCGAAGAGAACATCCAACTACATGAGTCTCACCCGTCCTCGAGTAAACTCGTCAAAAACCTTAAGTTGTGTAATAACTTGATCCATAACTCAACCCCGTAACTCATCAAGCAAGAACTGTTTTGAAATTAAGTTATGTGTTGTTACAAAGCTCAAAGTTTTTGAAGAATTGGCTCGGCTTCAGGTTTACTCAATATATAACTTTAACCAAACCACCTTAGAACATTTAAGGTGCACTAAGGTCTGCCAGTAACCCTATGTATCCAACTTTACTTAGTACTTTTAACGATAGCTTGCTCAACGAGCAAGTGTGGGTACTTAGATTTTATGAAATCCTCATGACCTCGCTTCAATTTCCAATAGACTTTAACTATCAGAATCCTACTACGCTTCAAACTTTTAACCTCACGATCGATAAACTCAATAGGTTCTTTAACAAAACGAAGAGTTTTGTCTACCTTAATGCACATGCAGATTTGCAT
>BQNB010112922.1:0-22050 GCA_026074375.1 Tanacetum coccineum | reverse complement strand
TTTTGTTTTTAAAATTGAGCTTAATTTGAGCTTATTGCAAGTAAATAAGTAAAAGTGAGCTTTAAGGCTCACTTACTAATTCATTTTATTGATAAGCTGATTTTGAGCCTATTATTGGTTTTCAGCACAAGGTTCTTTTATTAAAGTTGTTCACTACAACTTAATCTACAACTTTGCTTTTATAAGTTTTTCATAGTAAGAGCACTAGGAGTGGTGGTGCCAAACTCAAAAAGTGGTGCCACGTCAGCAAAAGAGAGTTTGGCACCAGAAATGGTATGGCACCAGAATTCAGTGGCATTGGTTTGGCACCAGAATTCTGGTGCCATAGCATTTTTTTATTATTTTTTTTTAATTTTTTTTTTCATATTTATTTAAAATACACTTATTTATATAACTAAAAATAAAATTAATTGAAATTAAAAACATTACATTAAAAAAATTATGAGTGACTAATAGTGTCAACTTATAAAAGAATAAGGTTTAAAAAAATTAAAAATAAAAAAAAAATCTGTATATCATATTGGGTCTTCTTCTTCATCGCGTCTTCCACCATTCTTCAACCTGCAAAAAAAAAATTAACAAAAAACATACTCACAAACACATAAACACAAACACACAGCAAACCAAAAAAAAAAAAAATAGAACCGCGTGGGCTGTTAGCCATGGCGCGAGAACCCTTGGCGCGAGCCACGGAGTGGTGCGCCGTGGGCTTTTCTCGCGCCAAGGCTTGGCACCAACGTTTGGCACCACCACTCCCTCCGCTCTTAAGATAGTTGGTTTGTAGGGTTTGTATATAGAAGGCAGGTACGTATAGTATTGGTAGGTTTCTAAGAAGTGTGTGATGTTGATGCTTTACAGGGTGGTTCGATGATGAAATGTTTTATTTAATAGTAGGTGAGGGACCTTTAATTGTACACCAAACCATCTCCTCATTATTTGAAGATAAGATAAGGTATATAAATGTACTCATGCATGTACTCTACTCATAATTAGTTTAACTACATTAGCTTGTTGTTTAACTTAATAACAATAATACCTTTAATAACATAAATGTAACAACCGTGACTTGAGCAGGTTAGTCAAACCTTTAGTGTTGACTTATATGTCTGTTGCAATGTACAGTTTATGTGATTTTATGTGTTATGTGTGCTATTATGTGTTTATGAGGTATTGGTATCTATTTATTGAGTGTGATCATCTCAATAAGATTAGAATAATGGTGAAAATTTGTGATTTCCTTTCGTTCACTTTTAAGTGACAAGGAAATAAGTATCGTGAATTTAATGTTTTGTCTTAAATGTGTAAGTATTTATACGTATACGTATTTTTGTGTTAGTAATTTAAGATAGTTTAGGTTTTAAAGGTAAAGTTAAGAGAAATAAGTTTGTTAAAATATAAGAGTTTCTGGTAAACTTCTAATCCAGCCTTCCAACAACTTAAATTACCCTCCATGACGCGCCTTAAGATAAATGAACTTGAGTAGTAGAAACTTAAACTAACAGTAGTAATATTGACTTATAGTAGTAAAAACCTTCACCTCATGTAGCATATAAATGGTTAAACATTTTAATATTAAGCTTCTCCTGAAACCCATATGTTAACCATTTCTTGAATCTTCAATTATGTTGGCTCTATGTAATGATTACTGATGAAGAAAAACTAAGTATAACCAACTTGATGCTGAAGTAGAATAACCTAAACTTGTGTCTTATGTCTTGTACTATCCACGTGACATCAAACTTATAAATAAATCTGTGAAATATAAGTAGATCGTGATCTCTTGACAAGAATCCTCATCTTTCTATGAGACACATAACCAAAGTGATAGCAAATGTGAGCATTGAGCACCATAAGTTTGTAAATCACACACCTTTGCTAGATTTTGACAAGTCTTCGTCACATCATTTCTAAGCACGAACAAGTTATCTCTAAACGTTGTGAGCCGTTTAAGATATGATAAGAACACAAACCTAAGTAATTCCACTTCACCGTCAAATAAGTGATAAATAACCATCTTCGTAATCAATTCTTCAAACAAAAATCCAAACAAGAAACACCAAAAACAAACAAACTTGTGTTTCTGTTTTGTTCGAGATCCATCATGTGTGTGTCTTCTGATATCGGATACTACTAGCAGCATAAACCATTCAATCCTGAGCAGTATTAACTACCAAAAGAAGCCTAGCAGTATTAACTGTTATACGCTAGCAGTACTAATTGTAAACGAACAACGTTAACATCGAATCCAAACAATACTAACATATACTGCCATCAATCGCAATACTAAGTATAAACTGGCACCATTAACCTTTAGTGATAGCATCATTAACATGAACTGGCAGCACTAATCTTCCTTTAGCAGCATTAACCAGTTACTTGGCAGTATTAATGTCTCCTAGCAGCACTAACTTACATAAGCAACACTAATAATCAAAAGCAACAGCACTAACCTTCAAAGATAAGGCTAGCGTAAATTTTTTACTTGGCAGTAGAAACATCAACACGAGCAGTACTAACTTGTAACCACTATTTAAGGATACCGTTTTTTTAATAAATATCCAGACGACGCTTTTTAGTGTCACAAAGTTGTCACGAATCCGTCATAAATTAGCATTCTCCTTAAACGAAGCATCGTGTTTAGTGTAACACAACATTGATATTGAACCAAGAAACACTAGTTGCCCTTCCCTTGATGTCATTTATACACAAAAACATGCTTTCTGTTTTTGATTTATAATTAGGGTTTGACAAACCCTAATGTTGCCGAATGTGACTAGTACCTAAAACAGAAAACTTAAACCTTCTTTTCTTCATAACTCAGGTCATCAACACACTTGGTTAGTCCCAAATCAAGAGCACCGTGGCTCTAGTACCAATTGTAGAGTCTGATATAACTCCTTAGATCATTTAAGCTCAGTTTGATTAGAACTTACATCTAGGATTAACAATAACAATGATAATAATATGCACATCGGAATTAAATAAAGAACATCAATGTTATTTGAACAAGGATTATTACCATAAACGTATTCCAACCAAGCCTCAAATCTATATGATCAGTATAGATCGTGTTACCACATGTAACAGGGATTAAGGAAACCTTAACTACCTTGAGGCTACACCACACAAACTAGACGTCTACATTGATCCAGTGTACACACACACACTTATTTTTCTGGATACTAAAACTATGTGTCTATGATCTCTTTATATAGAGAGATCATGACTTACAAATGAAGTTAACATAAAGATATAAACAAGTAAATCTTTTAAACATTAAGAAATATCTTCTATTATCTTTATCTTCTTAAAGAGATCTTCCAAATCTTCATCTTTTGATATCTTTTGACCAAATCTTCCATAATTCTCCACCAGCTTGTAGAATTATTTAATGACGATTTTGATCTTTTTGTTTCATTACTTGTTTCTTTTGTCTCATCAAATCTATAATTCCCAACAATCTTCCCTTATTTTATGATGACAAAACAAACATGTTCTTGTACGAACTTCATCATAAAGCCTTAATAAAATCAAAGCTTCCCCTAAAGTTGAGATCATGGATATTCCTGAATGAAACAAACTTCCCCTTAAGTAGATTTCCTTTGTACCATGCCATGTCACCACACATAATTCTCCACCAGCTTGTAGAATTCTTTAATGGTGATTTTGATCCTTTTGTTTCATTACTTATTTCTTTTGTCTCATCAAATCTATAATTCCCAACAATAATCAAGGCTAACAATCTCCCCCAATGTTGAGGTCTTCTTTGATCTCCCTAACTTTGATGATATGACGTTTGAGCTTCACCTTCTTTAGTCTTGTCTTGGTCTTTTCTTGTTTATAATGGCTTTGTTCATTCATGCTTCGTGATCTTGATCTTGAGCCTTCATCTCTTGACTCTAAGTTCTTGGGATCTTAATCTTGCATCATCTCCTTGACTTGAATCATCTTGATTTAACTTTCTTGATCATCTTGTGCTCTTGACCAACATGCTCATACTTGTTACATTCTTATTTGACTTATATGATCATAAGTCTAACAATCTTCCCCATTAGACGATTCTTTATTTGACTTTGAAGCTCTTTGTTGATGTGGAAGTTTAGAATCAATGGTCTTGTTATTGAATGATTAACTTTGAAAGCTTGAGTATGAGCATGTGGCTTATGAATCTGACTTCCCTGGTACATGGTTGCAACACCGACGATTGAATCTGCATTAAAAAGGTTAGTGATAAACAACAGATATTGACAAAAAATGTCTTTGTCACTTTGTCGAATATGGTTGCAATAACCACGGTTCCCCGTTAATCATTATGAATACTGCTTGTGATCAAATAGAATTCATATGAATCTTCTTGACATGGTTTCGCAGCTGTACTAGCCGTTCTCTGTTAACCCGAAAGCTCTCAAAGCAACATGTAATGACAAACACGGTAGGAGTGGAATCAGATAGTTTACTATCTTTTTTGATTATACGTCATTCATTTACTAGAACAAGTTTGATTCACATTAGAATCGGCCCAATCATATCTTTCCATTTGACCACAAGTTCGATCATATAAATCTTGTAAGTCACCTACCCAAGACTTGTTTGATGTTGGCTCAAGCGAAGATTTTCCATCTTCACCTGTGAATACATAAAGTATCACACGATGTACTTAGCAAGATCTACAAGTAAAATGCAGGACCTCTATTGTTACAAACTTGTGAACTTTTATGTGTGTTCAACAAGCGATTGACATGTGTCCTAATAAGATTTTTTAATTTGACACTCTCCTCTTGGCTCAAGACACGATTAGTAGCACTTTGGTTTTATGTGAATCGAGGCTGAGCAGACTGCCACCATATTACATATCAACAATCTCAGAGTAAGAGTGGACAATAGATACGTGTGTATCTCCATGTCAAATGAGACAAATGTTATTTCTTAAAGAGAAACTCGAGGCTGTTAAGGGGATGAGCATTTCATCACAAGGTCCCATGACGACTTTCTTCAATATCAACAATCATCTTTGTGATTTAATAGATTATGTAATGACCGATTACTGCCTAAGTTTGTGAAGAGGGCTGCTTTGTTTCGACCATTAATCCATACATTTCTTTTTCATTCTTCAACCCCTTCAATGCTTACCAAGAATGTCATTACTAACACCTTGTTGTTATTGTTCCAGTGTTAGCTCAATCTTAGTCGGCATTCTTCCCTTATTCACATCAACTCTAATCTATCACCTAAGGACTCTATTTCAAACTATGGAATGTCCTTAGGGTAGATCCCTCTGGGTTTCTGGTAGGAACGAAGACATATACCTAACCTTAACCACCTTATGACTTCAACGACGTCGTGAAATTAATTGGTTGTGGGTATAGAGATCGAAACCATAAAACCATTTTCTAACATTATTATTTTCAAATACTCCCCCTACACATGTTCATCGAGATTCGAAATTGTTTAGCACATGAAGAAAAGGGTTGCACTTAGAGTCTTAAAGATCACATTCTTCTATATCATATTTTAATCACATTTTCTCCCCTTATTTTAAATAATAAAGCATTTAGTATTTGAGATACCAATTGATTAAAATTTGATATGAAAAATTACATGGAGAGAAAAATTATACCACGATATTGCATGAATTCATTTTCCTGATAGCTCCCCTTCAACAGTATATGTGGGATACCAATATTTATTAAAACTTGACATTGGAATGAAAATTTGATATGACATCACAAAATGTTGAAGACGGAGTGAGATGCCTTAGTGAACAATGCATATTATTAATTGACATTAAGTTTCTACATTTTAATATCACAAAATGTATTTTGATACATAAAACTGACATTTATGAGATGTACTCAACACATTTAAAAGGCATTGGTTTTAAAAGCTCCCCTCAAAAATTGATCCACATAAAATGACATTGATGGTACCACAATTTTTTAAACTTATTCGAGGAAGGGAATGTTGAACACACAATTTTAACAAATAACACATTTTATGGAAAAATACTACAAATTATATTGTAGACAATTTGACATTGAAAGTTCTTTTTGAAAAATTGTGTTCAATGATTTATTAAAACACATGATAGAAGACTTCTCTTCTATTTGTAGAGTAAGCGCACTGAAGCGTACACTTTCCTATTACATTCGGGTCCGAGTTATGCACTAAAATGTACATAAGTCATTATGAGAAAATTTAGAAATGACATGTTTTGAAAGCATTTGAAACTCTTGTTCGAACTTCATTTACACACCCGTATCGATGTTAATCAACATTTCTAGGTACGTGAATGTTATCGATTCCAAGAGACATGTCGAGAAGATTCTTTTTGGTATTTTTGAAATTTTCTGATTTTATATTTTGTTTTTATAGATTTAATATTTTTGTATTTTCTTTTTGTTGGTTATATATTTTTGTATTTTTTTTTTCAAAAATATTTATAAATCAAAATAAAGAGAGAAATAAAAATATTTACAAATCGATGTTTGATAGATCAAGCTGATTCGTTTGCCAAAATCTCCAGTTCTTCTGGAGTCAAACATCTCATACCGAGTCGTCTGACGAGATACTTAAACCTATCTTCCGACAGGGCTTTAGTAAACAGGTCAGCTAACTGGTATTCAGTTCCGACAAAGAATAATTCAACAATACCCTTTTCAAACCGTTCTTTAATGAAGTGAAATCTGCACATGATGTGCTGGTATGTTAATGCCTAGACTGGATTGCACAAGATGGCTATGGCTGCCTTTGAGTCACAATACATAGGTATTTTATCAAAGTGGAAGCCATAATCTGTGAGATGAGTTCTCAACCATAGAATTTGAGTGTAGCACGCAGATAAAGACACATACTCGGCTTCTGCTGAAGACATTGAAGTGCAGTCCTGCTTTTTAGAACGACCAACTGACTAATTATCACCACCTAGCAATTGTATTCACCAGAGTGTGTGCTCTTACGTGAATCGAGACGCAGCCTGCGTAACCGAACTGAAAAGCAGTTAGTTCGAAACTGGTGTCCCTTATCGGATACCAAAGAACCTATGTAAGGTATCTTTAAGGCTACCGAAAGATCCCTTAACAACAGTGAGATGTTCTCAGTCGTTTCGCTTGATAGCGAGCACAATAACAGGATTTGTATGTACAATGATTCTGGGGTCTACTTCTGTAGATACATGAGTGCTTCGACCATACTACAATATTTTGTTTGGTCGACCGGAGTACCACTCAAGTCAGCATCTAGGTTTTTTGTAGCCATTGGATTACCAATGCTATCACATGACGGCATTATTACATGGGGGGGGAGGTGTGGGGGGGGTAACGACCAAACTTTTATAAGTACTCTTAGCATACTTAGCTTGGTTTATAAAGATACCACGAGGGGATTGATGGATCTGAATTCCTAAAAAGAATTTTAGCTCCCCCATCATAGACATTTCAAACTTGCTGTGCATTAGTTTTTCAAACCTTTTTGAAAGTTTTGGGTTTGTAGAACCAAAAATAATGTCATCAACGTAAATTTGCACAAGCAATATGTCTTCCCCATGTTTAGTTATGAACAGAGTTGGATCAATAGAACCTTTTGAGAATCCTTTGGATACTAGGAATTTAGAGAGTTCATCATACCACGCTCTTGGTGCTTGTTTGAGTCCATATAATGCTTTTTTGAGATGGTAGACTTTGTCAGGATGATATGAGTCTACGAATCCATCTGGCTGGTTTACGTATACTTCTTCCTTCAGAGGACCGTAAAGAAATGTTGTTTTAACGTCCATCTGGTATACTGTAAATGATTTGTGTGCAGCATACGCAATGAATAACCGGACAGCCTCCAACCGAGCAACTGGTGCAAATGACTCTTCAAAATCAATTCCTTCTTTGATGCATCATCCCTTACTACAAGACGTGATTGTGTTGCTGATTATAGTATTTTTTTGGAGTGTGAATGAGAGGTAATCCTCATCACGTTTGTTTTTCCAAAGCCACTTCAAGTTAATGACATTTTTGCAAAGTGGTCTGTCGACTAATTCCCATACATCTAGTCGATCAAACTGGTGAAGTTCTTCCTGCATTGCTTCAATCCATGCAGAATCAGCCATGGCTTCTTTGATTATTCTATTGTTCATTCGGACTTACGTTTATGCGAACAAACACATATTCGCCTTCAGTTTTCTAGCTGACTCTTGTTTTTAATTATGAGAAGGCTTTCCAATGACTTATTTCTAATAGAGGGTGATCTTTGACTAACATTGGCCGATAAAGGAATGAATGTTGATAGAAAGTATGCATGTTTTGACGAATCAACATTAAGAGACGAATGTCTCCCTTGTTCTTGTACCGGTTGTCTAAAGAAGTAGATAAATTCATCATCACAACGTTGTGCAATATTCATTATAGATTTCTTCAGCCATGAATAATGTCACAATGGCAGTAGATATTGTACTTGAGTTGGTGCTTGATTTGTAGTTTGAGGTGTTGTTTGAATGTTCAATGGAGGTGCATCTGCAACAACGGTTGTTGTAGAAGAGTGAGTTGTGTTATGATGTTGATGTTTATCAGGAGCATCAGCAACATGTACAGCGAAAGACTTTGTCACAACTTAAGTAGATCCATTAAGTAATTTATCGAACATCGGACTAAATAGCAAATCCAGCTCATTTGACATTGTTACTGTCTCAGCTGCTTGAGGAACATTTTCTTGACTTTCTGGATCGGGACTTTAAACACTGTCTTGTTCAAGTATCCCCCGTAGTCAGACAATTGTGGAAACGTGGTCAAAACTGTGACGTATCTAGACCGCCATCTGTTGAAAATTCCTCAAAGATTAAATAATGGTTTCAACTATTATTCTTGTTCTCTTGTTAAATACCCTGTAAGCTCTTGACTGAGTAGAATACCCTACAAAAATACATGCATCACCTTTTTCCTTCATTTTATCAAGATTTTCACCATCTCTGACGATGTAGCAAAGAGAGCCAAAAATGTGAAAGAACTTAACAGACGGTTTCCAGCCATTGATGATGTGGTAAGGTGTTTTCTCATGTCGAGGAATTACGAGTGAACGGTTTTGAGTAAAACATGCGTTGCAATTGCTTCAGCCCAGAAGAACAAAGGAACTTTATCAGCGCTTAGCATTGTACGAGCAGCCTCAACAAGAGTACGGTTCCGTCTTTCGATAACGCCATTTTGTTCAGGTGTTCTAGCAGTTGACGTTTCGTGTCTTATACCTTCTTTTTCAAAGTATGCATGAAGAGTTTATTCAGAAATATCTATGCCTTTATCATTTGAACTATTCTAGACTTAAGCATGAAGTCCCTCTTTTGACAATGAGAGGAAAATCAATGAGAATGCAGGTGTTTCGTCTTTGGGATATCATGAAGTGATCCAAGGTGTATCTGGAGTAGTCATCAACAATTACAAGAACATATTTCTTTCCATTAATGCTTTCTACCCTCATGGGACCGCATAAATCCATGTGTAGAAGTTGTAACCGTCTTTTGGAACTCGGGTTAGTCTTAGTGTGAAAATACTTTCTTTTGGCTTTCCTCAACTCACAAGAAGAGCAAAGGTGATCTTTGACGAATATTAATTTTGGAAGGCGACAATATTATTCTTCGAAAGCAAGTTGATGGTGTCGAAGTTTAGATGTGAGAGACGACGATGCCATAACCATGCTTGAGACGATGTGGCTTTAGCCATTAAGCAAATTGGATTGGGAGTTGATGTGTCTTGAAGAGTAATGGAATACAGATTTGTGCCACGAGAACCTGTGAGAAGATCATTTACCTTCAAATCACGGATATAGCATGTAGACTTCCGAAAAGCAACTTCCAAATCTGCATCACAGAATTGACCGACGGAGAATAAATTATGATTTAGCCCTTCGAAGTAATAAACTTGTTTAATAGTTATAGTTCCTTGAACCAAATCTCCATAACCAAGAATCGGTGTGCAATTTGATCATTTCCAAACTTCACCGTGCCGAGAAATTTGTCCACAAAATTAGTTAGAAGTTTGAGATTTCCCGTCATGTGCTTTGAGCACCTAGAGTCGACAATGAATAGAATTATCTCTACGAGCTGCAAAAGAATTAGAAGACAATGGAGTATTGGATAGAGTGGAACTCCTAGGAGTCATGGGTTCCGAAATATTAGCATTTCTAGATGCATTTCATAGAGGCATACTAACATTTAGGTTTGGGGACTTAGGTTTCCACTTGTATCCGGGTGGTGTAAACTTAGGGTACCACAAACTGCATGATTACTAACTTGCTCATATATCTTCATAATTATGTTTCTAGGTTTCTTGATAATGGAGTCTGTGGCAACTGTTTTCTTATGGGAAGCTTATTTCCTTTAATGTTTAGCTTATTTCTTTGCTTATTTATGTTATTAGCTTAGAGTTATTTACTTGTTTTCACTTTTTAGCTTTTTCTCTTTGTTTATTTGCCCCTTATCTTAGCTCAAAGTAGTGGTTTAAGTTTTAAAATCTGTTTTTAAGTCTATTGTCTTAATTCTTTTAGGGTGATTTTCCAGCTTATTTGTTTGCTTAACTCTAGTTCCTAGTGCTTATTAGGTATAGGTTAGGATTTGTTTTCAGCTTATTAGCTTTACATTCGCTTTTCAAGTCTTAAAAATTTAAAACAGTTAGCTTAAAAGTCTTATAATAGAAATTAGACAAAACTGTCATTTTTAATGGCTTATTTCTAGCTTATTATTAAGTTTTGTTAAAAGTCATTTCATTAAAGTTGCTTATTTAGCTTATTAGAAACTTTTTCAAAAAGAAATTTTAAAAAATAAAAATGTTATGCCGTATAGGGAAGTCCCAGGCTTGAACCCAGGACCTCAACCTTAACTGCATAACACTTTAACACCAACACCCATTACCATCTCGCCCTTGGGACTTTTTCATTCTTAGTTTGTAATATGTAATAGTTAACCCTTATTTTCTAGTTTTAGCTTATTAAGCTTATTTGTTTTTAACTGCTTATTTCTTCAGCCAACTTTCCAGCTTTTAATTTTCATAGATTCTACATAGTTAAAAGTACTTTCTGTAATTTTTCTAGATTTTTATAAATTAGTTTACTATTTTTAATCTTTTATTTAGATTAAAACTGTTTTTAATTCATAAAAAATTAATTAAAAGTCAAAAAAATATAATTCTTTTTTCCAAAATAATTTTTAATCATTTAGGACATTTAAAAATTAAATTGGCATTTGTAGAGTTAAAATTTTAGAATTTAGGTTTTTAAAGCTCGGGTTTAGGATCCCGTTATCATTTTTGTGTTTTAACCTTAATTGCGTTTCGTTTTTATTCTGCCTTTACCTTTTTTTGCATGTTATTAGTAGAAATAGAATCCAGAATCAAAATCATTGATTATTTAATCACGCAATCACGAACTTAATCTCGATTTTCAATTCACACCTCGTTGAGAAACGACCCGGGAATCCATACTTTCCGGTGTTGTATTTCATTTGTGGTTTTGAATTTACTTTGGGTAAAAGTAATTTTCTTAAAACCCTTTTGGAATACTTATTACTATACTATAATTTAAAAATTTGTGATTTTAGTTATATATTATATATTATATATTATATATACCGAGCAAACTAATCAAATTACGAGTGAACGGTTTTGAGTAAAACATGCTGTTACAATTGCTTCAGCCCAGAAAAACAAGGGAAGTTTAGCGGCGCTTAGCATTGTTCGAGCAGCCTCAACAAGAGTACGGTTTCGTGTTTTGACAACACCGTTTTGTTCAGGTGTTCGAGCAGTTGACGTTTCGTGTCTTATACCTTCTTTTGCAAAGTATGCATGAAGAGTTTTATTCAGAAATTCCGTGCCTTTGTCAGTTCAAACTGTTCTAACTTGTGCATGATGTCCTCTTTGGACAAGTGTGAGGAAATATATGAGAAATGCAGGTGTTTCATCTTTGGACCTCAAGAAGTAAGTCTAAGTGTATCTGGAGTAGTCATCAACAATTACCAGAACATATTTCTTTCCATTAATGCTTTCTACCCGCATGGGACCGCATAAATCCATGTGTAGTAGTTGTAACCGTCTTTTGGAACTCTGGGTAGTCTTAGTGTGAAAATACTTTCTTTTGGTTTCCCTAACTCACAAGAAGAATAAAGATTATCTTTGACGAATTTTAATTTTGGAAGGCCAGTGACAATGTTATTCTTTGAAAGCAAGTTGATGGTGTCAAAGTTTAGATGTGAGAGTCGACGATGCCATAACCATGCTTGAGATGATGTGGCTTTAGCCATTAAGCAAATTGGATTGGGAGTTGATGTATCTTGAAGAGTGATAGAATACAGATCTGTGCCACGAGATCCTGTTAGAAGATCATTTCCTTTCAAATCACGGATATAACATGTAGACTTTCGAAAAGCAACTTCCAAATCCGCATCACAGAATTGACCGACGGAGAATAAATTGTGATTTAGCCCTTCGACGTAATAAAACCGTTTTGATAGTTATAGTTCCTTGAACCAAATCTCCATAACCAAGAATCGGTGCAATTTGATCATTTCCAAACTTCACCATTCTGAGAAATTTATCCACAAAATTAGTTAGAAGTTTAAGATTTCCCGTCATGTGCTTTGAGCACCCAGAGTTGAAGATGAATAGAATTATCTCTAGGAGCTTTTGTAATGGCTCAACATCAAAGATGGGTCCAGAAATGTCAGCAATATCTGGAGTAACTTCTTGAATCTGTGCAATGTACATATAATGTGCTTCTAATTCCTGATCATCAGACTCATCATCATTGTCATCCTTCCAATCAGCTTGCTCTGCATTCAACTGAACTACAGCTTCCTCTTGCTTACACAATAACATCTTTTCCTTGTGATAACCTGCATCCGTGCTGTGATGCTGTGGTCCAGTCGTGGTTACTTTGTGACGGGTGGGTTTGCTGATTTCCT
This sequence comes from Tanacetum coccineum, assembly GCA_026074375.1. NCBI lineage: Eukaryota > Viridiplantae > Streptophyta > Magnoliopsida > Asterales > Asteraceae > Tanacetum > Tanacetum coccineum. Next base: position 9,125 of record BQNB010112922.1, on the reverse strand, counting down.
TTCAGCAAAGAATTATTACTGGTGTATAACTTTTGGAATCTGTTGATTGTTAAACATATACATGAGGCTTCTACGTCCTCACCGCGCGCGTCATCAGACTCATCATTCATTCGTCAATCCTTCAATCAGCTTGCTCTGCATAAACTGGAACTAAGCTTTTCCTCAGTTGCTTACACATTAACATCTTTTCCTTGTGCTAACTGCATCTTTGCTCGTTTCTGTTTCTGACTTCACCTTGATACATGCCCATATTCCTTGCATTTATAAACATTGAACTCCCAGACTTTTGCAAAACCTGAGTACCTACATTCTCCCTATGCCCCGACCAGCAACATTAACTACCCTTAATTTTTATTACAGTTCCTCTATTGATTCTTAGAGAATTATCTGGATTAAGTCTACTAGTGTTTGATGAAGTTCGAAGGTTGTTGTTGGTAGGTTTGTAGATTTTCTTGAACGAGAGAGAAATTAAAGCCATGAGTTTATCAATCTCCTTTTCCTTTGACATTTCATCATCTTCAGTAACCGTGGCAGGTTCTTGATCATAAATAGGAGCAGAAGAGTTGACAATTGCTTTTCCTCTATTTCTGGTAGCTTGTTGTGATCTGGTTGAGGAATTTTGAGTGTGGTGATTAGGATGGTTTTGAGGATGGTAAGCTGGTTGTTGTTGAGCAACAAGTGCAAGTGGATTAGCAGTACGTGCTAGTCTTTCAGCTCTTATCTCGTTGACTTCATTCTGGTGTTGCTTCAGGATGTCATAAAGTTTGTGATAGGAGACAGTCTTCAGCTCTTGACTCTGCTTAACAAGTGTCACAAACCTTTGCCATTCTGGTTGTAATTGAAGTAAGAACTGAACATTCACTTGATGATTTGTAACATCACACTGATTCCTGACTAGCTCATTCATCATCTTGTAGAACCTTGAGTAATACGATTCAAGTGATTCACCATCCCGTGATGTGAATTTTCCAAACTCCCAATACAAATTGGTTTCAAGATCTTGAACATTGATTGATTCACCTTGTTTCAACCTTTCAATGGCTTTCTACATTTTACATGCATTAGGACAAGCATCAACTGTGGAGTAGATATCATTATCTATCCCTGTGAGGATGATCTGAACGGCTTCAGCTTCAGCATTCAGTTGATCCTGTATGTCTTGTGAAACATTCTTATAGTTCTCCATATACCCTTATGTAGTTGTTTCAGAACTACCTTTAGCAACTGGAACTGTCTTCTCAGTCCATTTAAACTTGTATGGTGGATTTTGGAGACAATAGTGGATGAGTTCATTGTTGGGTTTAGTGTCGATGTATCTCTTGATTCTGGATTTCCACTGAACGTAATATCCCGATGCTAACATTAATGGATGATCTTTGCCACCGGCTTCCATGATAGCATTATGAAGAGCATTGGATGTTTGAGTTTGCATATTGGTATTTGACATGTTGATGAAGTTGTGAATGGATATCGGATCTTAAGTGTTATGAAGTGGTGATTAGATTATGGTTTAAAATGAATTCAATTAACTTCCACGGGATTTTACAACTCTATGATTATAACCGAGAAGAAAAATTACTTGTCAGGATTTTATAAAATCAATAGAACAACCGTGAATGAATAATTATTGGAAGTTAAGGTTTGATGTTTGAGTAATTAATTAACTTTTTAAGTCCAAAGTTTACGGTTAATTAAGGTCCAAAGTCCAAAGTCCAATAACTTGATGTTCGAAAAAGTCAAAGTTTTCAAACCGATGGCAGTGAACACCAAACCGCTATCTTTAGAACTTAGTCAAACCGTTGGCAAAAGTAAGTCCAAACCGCTGTCTGATTTTTTAACAAACCGCCACCTTAATGTTTGACCAAATCGCTAGCTTACCAAACTGACAAACCACTGTCTAAATTGTTTGTCTAAACCGCTGCCAATTTTCTTGTTCTAAACCGCTGGCAGAATAAAAATGAGCAAACCGCCGCCTATTCAGAAATATCAAACCACTGCTTAATTAAAAAAATGCACAAACCGCTGCCAGTTCAGAAATACCAAAACCGCTGCCAAAGGTCTTTATCAATCTGCTATCGGATTTCAAAATGGGCAAAGTAACGTTTTGTTTTTTACCATGAAAATCTTCAAATCGCTACCTGTGTAAACAAACCGCTGCTTGACATAAAAAATTAAACTGCCACCTAGTTGGACAAACCGCCACCAGTTTTGGGACCACAACCTTAAACCGCCACTTGCACCATTTTTGTTTTCTAGTTTGAAATTGGCACATAAACAAAAAATAGGTACTCTTGGTTTATTTTAACTTCTTCTACAAACAAAAAACTAAAATTTCTTTGTACTTGCCCTTAACCAAACCGCCACAAAGAACAAGGAATGTAAAATAAGCTCGTGTACTTAAAATAAGCTACAAAAATGATAAGAATAGGCTAGGAAATAAGCTAGTTGCAATAACCTATACTATAAGAACATAAAGGAGCAATAAAACCGTATCTCTACCAAGATTCTAAGGACCAAAGAAATGAAATTCATAAGCTTGTAGAAGTAAATAAGTCACAAACTAAGCTTATGAGATGTAGAGAGTAGGAGCTCGAAACTTGTATGCTTAATAAGCTAAAAAAACAAACCGTGTGCTTAAGATGTAATAATAAACCACGAAATCAAATGCTAAACACCCCTTGGCGAGTGATACCACATGATATCCCATATGTTTAATCCCTACACAACTATAATAAGCACACCAATAAGCACTAAGGACGAAAATAAGTAGAAAAAAGAGAGAAGTGAAAATGAAAGAATATTAGATTAGAAGAGAGAGTATGGTGAGTTACACATACAACAAATGGCAACCAACACCCTCTCCATGTGTGGAGAGGGTCTATTTATACCCTTAGCTAACATATGGCATATGGGCTTTCTAAATGGGTCGGGCTTGGCTTAACTTGGGCTTTGAGCCTAAAACACGGATAATATTATATTATAATCCAAGCCCGTTAATACCCGACTAGCCTATTACATTACAAGACTTTCTTTGACTTAATAAGACCGATAACATTCTTGTTTGACTTAATATAATTAAGGCTAACAGTTTTTAAAGATCAGGTTTTTTTATCAGAGTGAGATTGATAGTTGTCTTCGTTGTGATCGTTTCTTCCGCTTGAACGCCAATTATCGCGGTTGGAATCACGGTCGTGATAATCATTGTAAAAACGAGTACGAAGGAAGGTTTGCATGAATTTGGCTTCTTCTTCACGTGACATAGGTATGTCATATTCGTTATGATCAAGGTTTGATTATGAACGAGATTAGAATTCTTTATACTGAGCGTCTAATTTCACGGTCATGGCATCCATTCGGGCAATAATTTTGTTAGTGTTAGAATTACTGCTACCTTCAGCGGCGAAAGCAACGGTTTTCTTAGGAGATGATTCAGTTTTTTAATTTTTAGCCCATTCGAGCTTGAGTAAGACTTTGTCTTCGAGAAGTTGATAGGCTTGATTTGGTGTTTTATAGAGGAAAATACCACTAACTTCGGCATTTAGAACTTCTTGGGTTATTTCGTTGAGACCATGGTAAAATATTTTGATGATGTTGCCTTTGGAAAAGTTGTAACAATGGCAGTTTCTGAGCATTTCCTTCATATGAAGCAAAGTATCGGTTAGAGATTCATTTTCATGTTGGGAAAAAGGTCGAATTTCTCCGAGGAGTCGATCGAAAAGATCTGGGGAAAAGAATCAGCTAATGAAACCAGTTCGAAATTCATCCTACGTTTCGATAGTTCCTTCAGTAAGTGATAGTGGAAACATCATTAGGAGGACAACTTCGTTCTCGGTGTCTCTGTATTTAAACATATCACAAATTCTGAGGAATTCGTAAATGTGTTTGTGAGGATCAGTTTTGGTTCTATCATCGAATTGGTTTCCTTCGACAAGGGTCATGCGGTTACCTTTAATGGCAAATTCGTTTACGGTTTCGGGAATAGTGATTACAAAACCGGGAGTCGAAGCGACAACACGGTCAGTAGCCCACATGGGTTCGTCATCTATGGGATTGAGGTTTTGAAGGGTAACGAGAAAGTGACGGAAGTAATTGATGACGAGAATTGGCGGATAGACAATTCTCGGGTGTTGAGGTGGATTGTTTCTTTGTTCGAATGAAACTCTTCTGTTTCGTCGACGAAGTCTTCGTTTTAGAGTACGTTCAGGTTCAAGTAATGGTTCAACAAATTCAGAGTTGGAAGCACATGTATGCATCTAAAGGAGAATTTGTTTGGGTCAGTTTGCCAGAAAACTGTACGACGATTTTTGAAAAAGAGGGGTTGTTAAAAATTATTTTAAAAGTTTGATTATAAAACAGCTTTGAAATCCCCGGCAGCAGCGCTAAAAACTTTGATATGTTTTAAAAGCTTTAAATTTATAAGACTGAGATTACCGATTATTAGATGGAAACACACGGGTAAAAGTATAACCCACGTATGTAGTATAATCTTTTTAGGTAAGACCAGGTCGTCCTCAGGGATTTGCGTAGTATTGAATAATCAACTAAAAAATAAACTTTAACAGAGATAAAATAAACTGAACTGAATTCAATAATGATAAATATGACTACTCGGATAATTTCATATAATTCATAAGCAATGGTAATAGTTACGATCTCAAACTTAGGACTTGAATACATAAAAAGTGTTCTCTCGTCAGAAAATGTTTTCACAAATTCACTTGTTTAACTTAAGACTTATGTTTAGTTAACTTGATCAAATGTGTCACTAAAATAATCCAGTTACTATTATATCAGATCTATTTTTGTTTATCAAATGACGTAAGTAGAATTCTCATCACAGACGATAAAGATCATAGACAAATCTTTAAAACTATATAGATCACAACGGGTCTTTCGACCAATACTGGCGGGAGTATATAATCAAAGCTGATGTTCAAAGTTTATAAGATTAGACATGATAGGATTATAACACAAGCTTAAGATTAACAAGATCGTAATTATACCAAACGCTTATTCATTATATTATTTTCTCTGAGTAGTCATGAGAGATTTAGCCTCTCATGGCTATGAAGTTCATAACAAAATTAAGTAGAATAACAAGAAACATACTATATCCGGGTAAGAATATAAATAAAAATTCTACCCGTAACAAGTATGGAATCGTAATACAACCTTTATTTTACTAGAACTATGATAGTGTTCTTCTTCATTCTTTGTTTTTTGATCTTTAATCTTCAAGTGGTTGTGGTGTTTATGGATGATAGGAAGTGATGGATTAGAGATATGATGAATGGTTTGTGTGTGTGATATTAGAGATATTGGGAGGAATGATTTTGGATGAGAAAATTCATCTCTATTTATAGGCTAAGTTTGGGGTCTAAGTGCGGCGCACACAAAAGATTGTGCAGCGCACTTAGGGTGTTAATGCGAGGGGAATTTAATTTTAATTAAGAAGTACGGAGCACAAGAAATATTGTACGGCATACTTGGGGTATAAATGCACTCTTCATTTAATTGACTTTAATTCTTGGATTCGTTGAGAAGTGCGGCGCACTTAGGGTAAGTGCGGCGTACTTAGGTCTTTTTCAGCTTTAGTCCTTTCTTTTTCTTCGAACTTGCTTTCCGATATGCATAAATACTTGAACTTTGTTTCTTTTGAGCTCTGGACGACTTCAAGTGAACCTGCACATAATTTAGGTTATTAATTATCGAAACTTTACGAGAAATGATAAAATATATATAAATAACGCTGCTAAAAACATGTATAATTTAGGCGTTATCACTTTGCTGTATGTTAGAAATATTGGTCTTGTTCCTCTAACTTGTTTTTGTAGCAAAGTTACCATAGCTCGATTCCTTGGTGTCTTCAAACAAGGGGGAGCACACATCAATGGGGATCATTCATTTCGTCGATTTTACACATATTCATTGACGAAGCCTTTTTGATTCTACAAAAATAAGGAGAAATGAAATAAAACTCACATTGTCTAAAAATAATTTTACATTTAATGACTTTAGATTTTGTAATCATCAAAACGGGAGAGATTGTTGATAGAAATAATGCCTAAAAACGTTATTAATATTTTTCGACCTCTCTACGTTTTGATAATCACAAAATGTAAAAGCGCTCTATGTAAAATTAAACGTAAACAAGTAATTAGTCGTAAATTTTCATTTTGAAAATTTAATCACTTAAAGGTATGAATAAATAAATGGTTAATGTATTTTATGATCAAAGGAATTTTTATTAAACCTTACATTTTATATAAAATGTAACAAACATCTTTAAAACTTATACAAAATATTTTTGTATTTATAAGAAATGTTTTATTCAAAATAAATGTTTTGAATTCAAATTTTCTGCCTAAAAACGGATATATTTGATCCAGAAAACACCTCCACTAGAAAAGACAAAAATAGGAGCGTCCAACTATGGTCGGCCCCCTTATAGGTAAGGGCGGCCCCCTTAGTGATAAGGGGGCCGGCACATGAGCTAGATACTGAGGAATTAATGAATCCACTTCTAGAAGGATGGTTGATTCAGACAACTATTTAGAGTATTGGTTTGGGAGAAAGGGAAGAGGATGTTTTTTTAGTGATAAGCTTATCTGGAAAGGTTGTAATATACAACCTAATATCAAAGACTATCAATGAGATATTTGATATTGGATCTAATCAAATGGATGATGATGATGATAATGTTGAGTCCATTAGACCATTTTCAGTTAATTCTAACGTTTATGAGTTCATTTCATCTTTTGCAAGTGTGTAATTTAGTGTTAGAATTTGTCTATTAGGTATTTCGGGTCTGTATGCTTTTGATTCTTAGAGTAATATGTATTTTTAAGTTTTACTTTTACATATGAATCACTTGTTTAGTATTGTATATGACTTGGAATATAAATTACGTACAACATCATTTTAAGATCATGTTTTATGAAAAGTTGGGTGTTGAGTGGAAAAAGAAAAAAGGCGGGAGAAAAAGGCATGGGAGAAAAAAACTGAGGGACCAACCGTGCGATCGAAAAAAGACAAATAAAAAGAACAGTAAACGTCACTATAGTACCCTAATGGTCAGGGACCAACTACACAATCAAAATTTAATGTGAAAAGATGATTCTGCCCTTTAGTGGAAGGGCGACGTGGCCTAGATAACAACAGAGATAACCGTCGTTACGTATAACGGGGCTTCAAGGACCAAACGAGTAACACCAGTGTTTAAAAGGGGCCCCGTGTGAGAGTCCCCATTATCTAGAGACCAAACAGACAAACAGGGTGAAGTACAAGGACGAGCGGTGTAATTTACCCTAATTAAAAAGATTTTTGAATGTCACGTAACCTCATTTCTAACATCATAAACACACACGTCAATTTTTCTTGAAATCCATTTCCTTTTGCTGTCGTCATGTAGATACCATCTACCTTATATTTTAAAGAGAGATTCTCTCTTTGTTACCCATAAAGATTCAAGCCTAAAACTAACGATCCGGAGGTCGGGGAGGATTAAACAAATAAGTAGCCATATTATTAAGATTGTAAAGAGAGAAAAGAAAGAGTGTATGTGTTTTCTAGAGAGAAACAACATACACTTATGAGATACAATATGAATCCTCTACCCCTCCATGGAAGTATGGAGGGGATATATAGCCCAGGATACGATCTACTTACTACACTTGACATTTCTAGTCCTTGCGCGTCTAGCTAATGTAAACTAATGTAATTCTGTATAAGTCAACATATTTTAAGGCTAACAATCTCCTTTAACTTTTTGTTCATTTTCATAATCAGCTTGGCTGTACGGAGTGGTGACAAAGTTACCTTTTGGAACCCCACTCACCTTGGTGAGTACTACACAGATCAAAACAACTCGCGTGCGAGTTGGGGTTAATAAGGTGAATGGCTCACTTTAAGTGAGTTACACAATGGTGGGCCTTATATTTTTTTATATCCATTCTATTTAATTTTTTTTAAACCCTCATCTTTTACCTATAAATACCCACTATAATCGATAGAAGGGTTTTAAGAAAGGAGGTATAAAGTAGAAGGAAGTCTCGATGATGAAATAAGTAGACGCCTTAGTGAAACCCACTTCAGTCTCAAATAAGGGATACTAGATAAAACTCGTGATCAGTTGACATTAAGGTCCAAATCTATAGCCGTTTTTTACGTTTAAGTGAATCTTTAATGATCGTTTTACGAATAAGTGTTGTGTTTTTGCTTTGGTGTTCTTGTTTTGATTATTAGATTTCCAAATTCGGTCATATGCCTAAAGTCGGTCACATGCCCACCTGATGCGCGTAAAATTTCCTGAAATTTTTTTCAGGAAATTAAGTTTTCAAAACGGGGGTTTTCAGTGTGACAAACCGCTGCTCTAAAAATTTTACCAAACCGCTGGCAAATAATACCAAACCGCTGCCATCATAAGCAAACCGCTGCCAAAAATTTAGACAAACCACTACCACAAATGAGGCAAACCGTTGGCTTAAACATTGATCAAACCGCTGCCAGAATAAATATTCAGTAAACCGCTGCCAAGGTCCAAAGAACAAACCGATGGCATATAAAATGGACAAACCGCTGGCACTGGCACTCAGCAAACCGCTGGCAAATTTTCAGTCAAACCGCTACCACTTCTCATATCAAACCGCTGCCAAGTATAAAAGGACAAACCGCTGCCATAACCAAACCGCTGGCAACTATTAAAATGGGCAGCGGTTTGTTTTAGATTTTCCAATAAAAAATCATAAACCGCTACACCTGTGTAAACCGCTGCCTATATAAAAACATCAAACCGCCACCTGTTTTAATAGCAAACCGCTACCTATCACTTTCCATAAGTACAAGTCGCTTTCTTATCTTTTGTTTGCTTGCACAATTCGGTTAAAAAACAAAAAAATGTGTACTCTTTCTATCCAAACCGCTACAAAGAAGTTCAAACTTGAAAAATAAGCTAGTGTACCACTAAATAAGCCACGAATTCAAAGGAATAAGCAATGACATTTAGGAACTATGAAAGTACATGACTTTTTGAATCAAATAAGCAAAAAAAAAACCCTTAAATAAGCTACTAAGTCGTGGCCTAATAAGCTTAAATCCAAATAAGCAAAAACCATGAGCTTATAACA
>BQNB010112921.1:0-17927 GCA_026074375.1 Tanacetum coccineum | reverse complement strand
CTTGTGTCAACTGGAAAGAAACGATGGTGCGATTTTACATGAATCAAACTTGTTCCAGTAATATGAATTGACGACTCAATCAGAGAGATTGTTAGCCTCAATTTATTGAGTCGAACAAGGAAGTTCGGTTACTCTACGATGGAGCTTCGGTCTTTAATTAGTTAATGTTGTAATAGAATATTATCGGGAATCGGGCTCGATAGTTAAACTAATATTGTATATGTTTCAAGTTTAATCCCAAGCAAAACCAGAGCCCGAGTCCTAGTTAAATATCCCACGCGTCACATTAAATGTGTAGGGATATATATATAGATATTTTCTCTAAGAAAATATCTCTCTCTCATAATATCTAAAATATCTTTTCTCTTTTTCTCTCAACTCTCTCTCTTTTCTCTCTCTCTAAACCATTATCTTATTTCTAGTTTCTTGGTTCGATCCGTGTTGTGAAATATGAAGTGAAAGTGTAGATCGGGTTTCGACATGGAGGTTCAATGAAGGCTCACGAAGAGTTTTAGATAATTAGATAATTAGGGTGATGTGAGACTCTACCCCAGTATTAGATAATTAGGGATTTGAATAAGTTGAAAGGAAGCACAGAGGGATTTCTCAAAAGTAAGCCCGCTTAAAATTTTAATGTGAATTTTGGGCTTTTGCCAGGGCACACTTATAAGGTATGTTTGGCACAAAATTTTTATGTATTTGGAACAAATTTTACCGTCTTAAATGTATCCGTATTTGGAATAAATTTTTTATGGTGGTTTCAAACACATAACTTTTTGGCACGTTTGTTACAAAGCGTTCCAGATACATATGTATTTGGTACAATTATTAAAAACCGTCATAAATGCATACGTATCTGGCATACTTTTTTGTCCGTTCCATGAAGGTTCGTCCCAAAAACCCCTATTTTGGCACCATTAGAAACATTGTACCAGATACTAATATTTGGCATACTTTTTTGTCTGTTCCATGAAGGTTCGTCCCAAAAACCCCTATTTCTTGTAGTGAATGAGCGTAAGATTAACAGACAGGTCATTTAATACCCTGTTGGGATAGCTGAAAATATGCTCGTTGAAGTTGGCAAATTTACCTTCCCTGTAGATTTTGTTATTCTCGAAATAGAAGAAGATAGTAAAGTTCCTCTTATCTTAGGAAGACATTTCCTCCATACTACCGATGCTGTAATTCGAGTTAAACAAAAACAACTCAATCTTAGAGTTGGTACCGAACGTATGACTTTTTATGGATTCTGCAATAAAACACTCTTATTTAAACGATGATACATGTTTTAGTAGTGCTGTTATCGACGAAATCTTAGAAGAAGATTTTAATTCACTTCTTGATGAAGGTAGTAAAATCATTTACTTCATCGAAGGAACCATCCTCGAAGAAAAACTCTTTGTTGATTTCGATAAATTCATGGCAATGACCACCGATGAAAACTCTGAATCCGAATCCGACACTGAAGAACCGCCATTAGAAAAAATCACCTTTAACACCGATTATAAGATCAATACATCTCTTGAAGAACCTCCTATGGATCTTGAACTCAAACCTCTTATAAATAACTTGGAATATGTATTCTTGGAAGAACCCTCTTTTCTTCCTGTAATCATATCATCTCAGCTTTCTGAAGAAAACAAAAACAAACTCGTTTCCGTCCTTAAAAAACACAAGCAAGCCTTTGCTTGGAAAACCACATACATTCATAGAATCTGTCCGTCTTTCTGTAAACATAAATTTCAACTCTTGGAAGACAAAAAGACAGTTGTTCAAAAACAAATACGATTAAAACCGAACATGCAAGAAGTTGTTTAGAAAAAATAGTTAAACTTATTGACACTAGTATCATTTATCCAATAGCTGATAGCCCTTGGGTAAGTCCCATCCACTGTGTACCTAAGAAAGGTGGTATCACAGTTGTTACCAACGAAAAAGATGAACTTGTCCCAACAAGAACTATCACAGGTTGGCAAGTATGCATTGATTATCTTAAGCTCAATGAAGCAACCGAAAAGGACCATTTTCCTTTGCCATTCATGGATCAAATGTTAGAAAGACTCACAGGAAATAAATACTTTTGTTTCCTCGATGGTTTTTTTGGATACTTTCAAATTCTAATCGATCCTATAGATCAAGAAAAAACAACATTCACGTACCCTTTTGGAACATACGCTTACAAGTGAATGCCTTTTGGTTTATGTAATGCTCCCGCTACTTTTCAAAGGTGCATGTTAGCTATCTTTCATGATAAGATTGAAGAATCCGTTGAAGTATTCATGGATGATTTCTCTGTCTTTGGAAACTCCTTCAATCATTGCCTAAATAACCTCGATAAAATGATTCAACATTGCAAAGATGCAAATCTTGTCCTTAACTAGGAAAAATGTCACTTTATGGTTAAAGAAGGAATAGTTCTTGGACACAAAGTGTCTGGTGCAGGCCTTGAAGTTGACAAAGCCAAAATCAATGTAATCTCTAAACTTCCACCCCTTACTAATATCAAAGGCATTAGAAGTTTCTTAGGACATGCTGGTTTCTATCGACGTTTCATCAATTCTTAAAAATTGCCCGTCATCTAACTAAGTTGCTAGAAAAAGATACTCCATTCAAATTCAATGACGAATGTCACAAAGCATTCAATTCCTTAAAAGAAAAACTCACATGTACTCCTGTGATCGTAGGCCCAAACTGGAATCTTCCATTGGAGCTTATGTGTGATGCAAGCAATTTTGTAGTTGGAGCAGTCCTAGGTCAAAAAGATGGAAAACACTTTCACCCCATCTATTTTGCAAGCAAAACTCTCAATTCAACTTAGCAAAAATACACAGTTACTGAAAAGGAACTGATGGCTGTAGTCTTCGCATTCGACAAATTCTGACCCTACCTGATATTATCCAAAACGATTGTTTACACCGATCATTCAGCTCTTAGACACTTATTCAAAAAATAAGATGCTAAGCCACGTCTTATACGTTGGATTCTGCTCTTACGAGAATTCGATATAGAAATTAAAGATAAGAAAGGTACAAAAAATGTTACCGCCGACCACTTATATCGGATTGAAAATGATGAGACAAGTGAAGAAAATGATGTCGACGATAACTTTCCTGGAGAAACTCTTATGGAAATAACCACTAATGGCACACCATGGTTCGCAGACTTTGCAAACTATTTGGGGGTGATTTTATACCTAAAGGGATGATGTACCAACAAAAGAAAAAATTATTCTCTGACCTTAAAAACCACTTTTGGGAAGACCCTTAGCTTTTCAAAGTATATTTTGACGGTATGATCAGACGATGTGTCTCAGGACCAGAAACTCGAATCATTCTAGATCAATATCACCATGGACCTACCAGTGGACATTATGGACAAAAAACAACAGCTAAATAAGTCCTAGACTCAAGCTTTTATTGGTCAACCATCATTAAAGAAGTTCATACTCTTGTTCTCCTCTACGAAGCATGTCAAAAAACAGGAAATATATCCAAACGTGATGAAATGCCCTTAAACAGCATTCAAGTATGCGAAATTTTTGACATATGGGGTATTGACTTTATGGGACCATTCCCGAAATCATATAAATTTAAATACATCTTAGTCGTTGTAGATTATGTGTCCAAATGGGCCGAAGCTCAAGCTTTACCAACCAATGATGCCAGAGTTGTTATTTCATTCCTGAAAAAAAGTAGTCACCTTTCTGAAGAGACTATTCTGCCGTTTCAAAATTCCCAAAGCTCTAATCAGCGATCGAGGTACTCACTTCTATAACAAAATGATGGAAAAAACCATAAAAAGATATGAAGTTAACCACCGCTTCTCTACATCTTATCACCCTCAAACTAGCAGTTAAGTTTAAAACACGAATAGAGCTCTCAAAAGAATTCTTGAAAAAACTGTTAAAGACTATCCTGCTATTTGGTCAAGAAAACTTGATGACGCTCTGTGGGCTTTTCGCACTGCCTACAAAAAACCTACCGATACTACACCATACAAACTAATATATAGAAAGAATTGCCACTTACCATTCAAAATTGAACACCGTGCATACTGGGCACTAAAGAATTGTAACCCAGATCTCATCACTGCTGGTAAGAAAAGAATGTTTTATTTACAGAGTTAGAGGGAACTCTATATACCAAGCCTATAAAACTCTGTCTATACAAGGAAAGAACCCAAAGTATGGCATGACAGAAATTAAGAAGAGAAACAGAATTCAAAACTAGCGAAATAAAGTTCTTCCTCTTTCACTCAAAATTACAAATTTAAATAGCGAAGCTTTACGATCTCGTTGGTTAGGACCATATGTAGTGAACATCAATATCCATCTGGATATGTTAAACTTTATGGAAAAGATGGAAAGACGTTCATAGTCAATGGCCATGACCTCAAACTTATTATCATGAAGAAGACAATAACTCAAGCGCGAGGCCGAGTTATCCTTTTTCCCAAAAGAAATGACTCATCGAAGGTACGAAGATCTATGCAAACGACTCTCTTAAAAATTAATCGCTTCTCGGGAGGCAACCCGTGCTTCACTTAAGTGTGGAGGAGTCCCTCCTCTATTATTCTACTAATATCTTTTATTTATTTTCTAAAAAAATTAACAAAAATATTTTCTTTTTGTGTGCTCTTGTATGTTTACTTTTATGCAGGTACTTTAGCCTTAAGATATGGAAAATTACGAAGTATGCTTAAGATAGCTCTACTACATCTATGCATTTCTCTATGCCCCGGGAAGTACCGTTCTCCTTTAATTTTCTCTATTTTATCTCTATTATTAGTTATCACATTGTGGGCAATATTCAACCTAAGTGTGGAGGGGAGCCAAATAGGAAAAATTAATCATATCCCTCTATGTTTGCCCTGTTAAAAACTTTCCAATTGATATTTTATGAAAAAATTTAATTATATGTTTTCAAAATTAAAGTAAAAAAATGCTCCTTTAGTAAGGTCAAATTCCAACCGGATTGACATTATAGCTAGCACACCCTAGTCCACTAAATTGTGAGAATTTTAAGCCTTTTAGAATTTCGGGGTTTTACCTTTGTACCCAATATAATTGCATGCCTTGTAGCTTGTTGAGGTTAAGGTTTGAATGCAGTCATATATGTCTATCTCCGTATTACGGATGTGTTGTATGGTCTTTGTCATAACTTTTCTTGGAAACATTGGTATTGGTTGTTAATTATTTTTGGCAGAGCCGGTAAATTTAGAAGGCTCTAGAAATTGTTGCTTAATCATAATTTACTAAACCGAAGCCTATCACATGAACATTTACCCCGCAAGTCCTTGGTTCTTGAAAGCACTCCTTTTTTAATGCAAGAAGTCTCTGTGCAAGATTAGCATAAACCCTATGATCAAAAAAAAAGGTTTTATATGTGTGTTATAATTAGTCAAATAAAATAAAGGCTTATGTTCCGACGCTATGAAGATTGGATCCTCTTCTAGTACTAAGTTCGCCTTCGGTCAGGTTTATGTGTTAAGTACAAGCCTATGTAGCTGTACTAGATTATGTTATGCAAAATTGTAGTGTTCTTACAATATCATAATTTAAACCCTATTCTGAAAGTGGTGAGTGAATTTAAATCCTAACACTATCCCATGTGTGAGGTGGCTTGTTGCTATGCTTAGTGCTTTGTATGCCTTTCCTTTTGCTTGTGCTTCTTCTGTGTGTGTGCTGGTGCTATGTTATATGTCTATGCCTGAAAAGCTATCCAATATGCAAAATCTTATAAAAATCTAAATTTTCTCCAAGTCATGACAAATGATTTTATTTTTTTCGCTTCCATTGCTTAAGGGCAAGCAATAAGCTAAGTGTGGAGGAATTTGATAACGCCCAAATTATACATATTTCTATGGCGTTATTTATGTATATTTGATCATTTCTCATGAAGTTTTGGTACTTAATTATCTTGAATTGCTTATAGGTTCACTTGAAGACACTACAGGCCCAAGCTCAAGAATCTATACACTTTGGGAGGTGAATGAAAAGAAAGATTTCTAGCTAATGTTTATGAAGTCCGCCGCACTTATAACATTGTGCGCTGCACTTTCCTCGGAAGCCAAAACCGCCACACTTTTTCCCAAAGTTTGAAGAATTAAAGTCTAATAAATGCACCTACATTAACTCCTCAAAACCGTCACACTTATTTGTAAGTGCGCCGCACTTCAAGTAAAAGCCATTAAATGCTATCACATTAACACCCAAAGTCCGCCGCACTTTTTCCTAAGTGCGCCGCACTTTGCACCCAAACTTACTTATAAATTAAGGACGAATTTTCATCCTCAAAGCATTCCTCCTCACTATCCATCTCATTCTACAAATCATCCCACACACACATACTTCCCTCCTTCCACCAAAAAACCAAAAAAACACCTCTTCCATTGAAGAAAAAGATCTAACGATTAAGAACGAAGACGTTTTCCTACTTAGTTATTGAAATAATGGAAGTTTATGTAAAGTGTACTTTTGTTATGAACTCATTAGCCATGAGAGGCTAAATCTCTCATGACTACTCGATGAAGTTACGATAATGAATAAGTGTTAGGTATGATCCTGATCGCTTTAATCTTAAGCTTATGTTGCAAACCTGTTATATCTTATCTTATCTATTTTTGGTTATCAACTTAGATTATATAATCATATTGGTATAGGTCAAAAGACCCGTTATGATCTATGTGGTTTTAAAGATTTGTCTATGGTCTTTAACGTTTGTGCCGAGAAATCCACTTTCGTAAATTAATAAACAAAATAAGCTTTGATATAATAATAACTGGATTATTTGAGTGACACATTTGGTCTAGTTAAATAAATATAAGTCTTAAGTTAACCAAGTTAGTTTGTGAAAACGTTTTCTAACGAGAAATCATTTTTATAAATTAAAGTCCCATATTCGAGGTCAAATCATTTCCAACACTTATAAGTTATTTTTTAACTATCCGAGTAGTCATCTTTATTATCATTGGTAAAACAAAAATTATTTTTAAAATTGTTAAAGTCTATTTTCTTTCTGATTATTTGAACACTACTCTAATCCGTGTCTATTCCGTCGTTACGGATGTGTATGTATGGTCTTTGTCACCTTTTCTGGAATATTGGTATTGGTTGATAATTATATTTGAGAGATTCGGTAATTTAAAAGCTCTAGAACTTATGTTTAATCATCATTTACTAGACCAAAGCCTATCACATGAAATGTACCCCCCAAGTCCTTGTTCTTGCAAGCACTCATTTTAAATGCTATATTGCTGAAATATCTGAAAGTTGAATGAAGAAGCTCTGTGCCAAGCCTTAGTTACCATTTGGTATGAAAAAAAGAGAAGTTATATATGTGTATTATAATAGTTCAAAGAAATAAAGGCTTATGTTCGGCGCATGAAGATTGGATCATCTCTAGTACTAAAGTTCCGCCCTTCGGTCAGGTTTATGTGTTAAGTACAAGCCTATGGTAGCTGTCTAGATTATGTCTGTGAAAATTGAGTGTTCTTCACAAATAGCATATATTAAACCCTATCCGAGTGACTGAGTGAATTTAAAATCAAACACTATCCTTGTGTGAGGTGCTATGTTATATGTCTATGCTTGAAAAGTTATCTAATATGCAAACTCTTATAAAAAATCCAAATTTTCTCCACGTCACAACAAATGATTTTATTTTTTTTCGCTTCCATTGCTTGAGGGCAAGCAATAAGCTAAGTGTGGAGGGATTTTATAACGCCCAAATTATACATGTTTCTTTGGTGTTATTTATGTATATTTGATCATTTCTCGTGAACTTTTGGTACTTAATTAGCTTGAATTGCTTATAGGTTCACTTGAAGACACTACAGGCCCAAGCTCAAGAATCTATACACTTTGGGAGGCGAATACAAGAAAAGAAAGATTTCTAGCTAAAGTTCATAAAGTCCGCCACACTTATAACATTGTGCGCCACACTTTCTCTCTGAAGCCAAGACCGCCGCACTTTTTCCCAAAGTTTGAAGAATTAAAATCAAATAAATGCTATCCCATTAACTCTTCAAAACCGCCGCACTTATTTGTAAGTGTGCCGCACTTCCAGTAAAAGCCATTAAATTCTATCGCATTAACACCCAAAGTCCGCCGCATTTTTTCCTAAGTGCGCCGCACTTTGCACCCAAACTTGCCTATAAATTAAGGACGAATTTTCATCCTCAAAGCACTCATCCTCACTATCCATCTCATTCTACAAACCATCTCCACACACATACTTCCCTTTCACCAAGAAACACCTCTATCTTTGAAGGAAAAGATCTAACGATCAAGAATGAAGACGATTTTCTTACTTAGTTATTGAAATAATGGAAGTTTATGTAAAGTGTACTTTTGTTATGAACTCCTTAGCCATGAGAGGCTAAATCTCTCATGACTGCTCGGTGAAGTTACGATAATGAATAAGTGTTTGGTATGATCTTGATCGCTTTAATCTTAAGCTTATGTTGCAAACCTATTATATCTTATCTTATCTATTTTTGCTTATCAACTTAGATTATATAATCATATCGGTATAGGTCGAAAGACCCGTTATGATCTATGTGGTTTTAAAGATTTGTCTATGGTCTTTAACGTTTGTGCCGAGAAATCCACTTTCGTAAATTGATAAACAAAATAAGCTTTGATATAATAATAACTGGATTATTTGAGTGACACATTTGGTCTAGTTAACTAAATATAAGTCTTAAGTTAACCAAGTTAGTTTGTGAAAACGTTTTCTGACGAGAAATCATTTTTATAAATTAAAGTCTCATATTCGAGGTCAAATCATTTTCAACACTTATAAGTTATTTTTCAACTATCCGAGTAGTCATATTTATTATCATTGGTAAAACAAAAATTATTTCCAAAATTGTTACAGTCTATTTTCTTTCTGATTATTTGAACACTACTCAAATCCCTGTGGACGACCTGGTCTTACCTAAAAAGATTATACTACATACGTGGGTTATACTTTTACCCGTGTGTTTCCATATAATTATCTGGTATTTTCAGTCTTATAAATTTAAAGCTTTTGAAACACATCATTAACAATAATAAAAGCATCAAATATATGCAATATGCGAGAGCGAACGGATCAAATGTCGTGAGAATCCTAAAAAGGAAAGATAAAATACATGATTCGAAGAAAAGGCCATTGGAAACGAAGAATTTAACGAGTCTTCAATTCTTGGAAGCGGTTAATGGTTCATTACTATTAGCTTATCAAGTTCTCAACGGTCGATACACATTCGGAAAAATCCATATAACAAATCACGAGTTAAAAGAAGTTCAAATAGCCATTTGTATAAAAGTAATAATGATAGCGATTAGAAGAGTAAAGAAAATGAATGATTCGTACGGACGGATTACTTGTTAAAAGAGACACACGCCATGTCGGATACCCATTTGGAAATGTATCGAAATGAAACAAATTCGAACCGAAAAGAGTCTAAAGACTCATATCGTATGAAGGTAATAACGATATGATTAAATAACAAGGAAAATGTTTTATTTGGTACGTACGGATTACAAATCGATAGGAATTGTGCGTATGAAGGCCATACTCTTAAGCCACTCAGTGACAACGCGTCATTTACATCCAAAAGTGGCCCAATCCATGTAAGAAGATTAAAAGATTTTGGTTCGGCGATTTATAATTTCCTTATTCAAATGAAGAGGCGTCCCAATTCATTTCAATAAGATAATTATAAATTAGCCTACCTATGCATTGTCACAATAAAACACGAGATCAAAGCAATGTTACGTTGAGAAGAAAGAGTCTCCTTGGCGACATGGTTCTTCAAAGTCATAAGAAGTAACAAGAAGAATAATGAGATGTTAGTCAATCGCGTTCCAATGGTAAGTGTCAAAAGACGGCACGATCTGAGGTGACAAGTTGAAGTGGCACTCCCATCAACTGGAAGACTTCAAAATGATGGATTACGAAACAACATATGTGATTCAAAAGCATAGGAAGAGTGTTCAAACTCAGAGTGATCAATATTTATATAACGGATCGATATAAGGTAAATAGTAAGACGTCATAAGATAGAAGTAAGAGGGCGAAATCATAGCCAAGCGTTAAATACTCATTATCCATGTAATAGTAGTAGAGATGCAAAAGAGATCTTAAAAGGGACCAGAAAAGAAATGGCACACGCTGATATCAGAAAAACAATAAACTATTCGATGAAAGACTCTTAAATATTTTCAAAAAACAATTATAGTCTAGAATTTGAAAACGACCTAGTTTTCTATAACTATGCTCCCTGAACAACCTGTAACACCCCCAAAAATCACAAATGCAGCGGAAATACCACTTGGGGTGCACTTCATAGCATACCAGTACAAAGTTACAGAAAACGATTCAAGTGAGACGTTTTGAAAGTCAACCACTTGAGAAATTTTATAAAATATCAAAGTTACATAGATCCCATTTGCATGCAATAGAACTAGTTTTTTAAAACTTTTGGCAAATGGTACCAGATTATAAAACTTCAAAAAATAATCCGCACACCGAATGCTCCCATGCTCAGCTAGGCAAAGATAATAACCTAGAAAATTATGCAAAAACGTCAACAATAATGTTGGTGAATTCATAAGGTTTAAGAAAAGCATTATTGAAATATCAATAAATCTTAGTAAGAAAATACGTTACCATATTCAAAGTATTATTTCTAAAATCCAAGTAGTGATTCAATAAATCAAGTAATGTTCAGTAGTGGACCACAAGATTTAAGTAATAGTAGACTACGAAACAAATTCAGTAGTCCAAAACATGTATTATTGCACTAAGCTCATGTCCCCCAACTTACCTAGTTTTGTGCCCCTGAAGAATAGATAGGATGGCTTTTTCAACAACCTAACTGTCCTCACATTGTAAAATTGCATTGTACCATGGTCCAACGTGTGACCAAAAATTCAAGCGGAGATTGTCCCATCCTATAGATCTATCCATTACACTTCTCGCGGGCTACATAGCAATTAACGATTCACGATTGGTGGGAGACTTAAATGGCTATTCGGTAACTATTGGACAATATATGCAGCAATAATCTGATAGCATTTTAATGTAAAACACATGTGTCCCAATAGAAAACAATAAAAATGTGTTCAAATCTCACATTTCATATAGAAGAATTCAATGATCTCAAAATCATGTAGTAAAACAAATCAAAGCTTTACAAGCATTCATAAGAAAACAACAATGTATTACACATGTTATTAGAAGTCTTGGTAAAGCAAGAAAAAAGCTTTAGTATAAGAATAGTCGTGTAATACTTAAGTAGTTAGAAATCAATAAGTTTACTTATAAAACGTCATGTATTCGCACCCCGAAACATTTTTATAAAAAACACCTATAAGAGAAAGGTGGGGCTAGTACTCACCGAGAAACAATAGAGTAGTAAGTACTGAAGTTAGATTGATAAACGCAGAAGTCAACCAAGAGCGGTCGAAAATCAAGTATGCCAATGTATCACCTAGAATAAATGTGACGTAGTACGGTTTAGTCACAATGCCATGCAATGACAATACCAAAAGATAGCAAGAAAAAAGAAAGAGAATCACCGTGACATGGTATGACATTTCCTACCCATTTAACTAAGTCCATTTTTTACCCAAACACTCCCATGTGACCTAAACAAATCAACCTCAAGTATAAACTCACTTATACCACTTATTTACCCATTTTATAAAATCCGTTATACTCATTAAACCGTTTAAAGCAATTCGACACTATACAATTTTGCACTTACGCCGAATTAATGGACCTATATCTCAAAGTCCGTAATAGTTATAAACAAACGGTTTTTGCCTCAAACAAGCTTAATGAACTTAGTTTACTGATGTTATCAACCAAACACTCCAATGTATCCAGAACCTAAGTGAAGTGACCAATTTACCCCTAAGTACAAAATCTGAGTTTTAGAAACAATTTCCCGCTTCACCATGTTGATCATATCTCACAATCCGTAACTAGTTAGAACCCCATTCAAAAGCTCAAGTTTAAGTCTATCAATTATCTACAACTTTTAGTTTTATAAAAACAGTACCTAGGTTTCAAAACTTTTAGATATTATTCGGTTGAAATCTAGGCAATACAATTTCTAGTAGTTGCCCATTTTTGATCGTAACTCGTTCATATCCGAATGTTAGGTTTTTATCCAAATGAACCACATGGTCCCTCATATGTTGTTATCCTCACCAATGTAAAATATAGTACCTCTATTCAAATTATCCATTATAGCAACATCTGCATGGGTGGGGGGGGGGGAGCAAATCTGGTTTTCATTCTGTAAGACTAGCTCGCTAATTGAGATGTTTCTCACTCATCCGAGGAGATACGACTCCATCCAAATCACACATGACTTAGATTTATAACCTACCTCATTTTATTAAAGATACGCAGTATGCTTTTATGAACCAAAATTTCCCATTATATCACAAACTATCGTGAAGTCACTTAATTTGGACTATGTCACTAATTTGAGCGTAACTAACTCATCCGGAGGAGTTACTGCTCCTTCCAAACACACATACAAAAACCTTGTATATTGCTCAAGTCCCAAAAAAGTCATAAAATTACAACCTTAAGCAAAAACTAGTATTCAGCACACCTATAACTGACGATCCTTAAACTACCACTTAAACCACTTTTAAAAATCCAATCTAATCAAGTTTCTAACACCCTAACCTAAGTATAATGCCACACAATTCATCACAAATCATCCATGAACATCACAAATCATCAATCTCAAAAAACCCATCACAAATTTAAAGAAAATGAGATCCAAGAATGCATGCCAATTAGAATAAATGAAAGATTGGTTTACATACAAAAGGGATGATTGAATGATCAAGAACAACAACAATGAGAAAGAACCCGCGACTTGATCGGCCGAACTAACACGTATCAAATAATATAATATATAAATACTACTAAATAGGAGATAATCTATAATTTATAGAAGTAAGTTCCGTCGGGTTCTAAAAATTGCCTTTTAACAACTGGCCAAACTTCCAAAGCATTATCAAAAACCTCCCGGGTCGTTTCCTCGGCGAGAAGTGAATGGAAATCTACATTCAAGTTGTAAATCGAGCTTGACTTATCACAAAGTTTTTGGTTTGGTGTCTAAATCTATTAAAAGGGAAAGCATATAAAAGGGAAACTAAACTTTTGGATTTAAACTATTTTTAAACTAATATTAATTTAAAGATTAAAAACTACAAGATTATACTAAGATTGATCTAAAGGATATAAATGACGAAAATGCTTGCTAAGTGACGTGAAATGTTCATTAAGTGCGGGTTTAAGGTTTAACGAATTAAAATCCTTCGAAAACAAATTTTAAGAAATTAAATGACAAGTAAAGTAAAATGCTTTTTAAAATAAAATAAATGACAAGTATTTAAATTGCATTAAAAATAAATGACGGTATTTAAATTGGAAAATTCTAATGACTATTAATTTTTTAAACCTTTTTAAACCCGCACCTAAATTCCAAATCACTAATCACTTAGCAAGCACTAATGAACTACTCACTAATCATAACAAATAAACTAGCAACAACCATAAGATCGAACATAAACATTTTAAGCTAATAATACTAAACTACTAGTATTAAAAAGGGAAAAAAGGGTAACCGAATGAAGAACCGCAATGATATAAAAACACAGATCTACAAACTTATTAAACAATAAGTGTATTTACTTTAAAGCGTTTTACTTTACAATTAGCAAATAAATGTGTCAACTTAATCTACTATTTACTTTTTCATAAACACTATAAAGATCAAAACTAATTTATTTATTAACCTTATATGACCCTTAAGCTCCGCCTTAGATGTAAAGGATTGAATAGAAATATGACTGGAAAAAGTTAGTACAAATAACTACTAAAAAAGGTAAAATTTTAGATCTAAATCCACCCGAAACTAAGGTGTTCAATCAAGTGAACGAGAGACGGGTATATTTAAGGATTTAGATCTAAGAAAAATAAGCTAGAATTAAAAACTAAATTTATGATAAAATAAGCTAGAAATATAAGATATAGGATTTTGATCTAATCCACCCCCCCCCGGGGGACCCGGGCCCCGGCCCGAAAACGTAAATTAATCAAGTGAACAAAGACGGGTATAATTTAAGATTAGAGCTAAAACAATAAGCTAGAAAATAACCCGCGAAAATTAAGCTAAAATAAGCTCCACTCAAAACCTAAACAAAAACAATAAAAATAAGCTAGCTAAATAAGCTATTCAAGAAGCTTATTAAATAATGCTTAAAAGATCGGATCCAAAAATAAGCATAAGCAGAGATTATTTGGAAATAAGCAAAAGAAGAGAAATAGTAAATAAGCATAAAAAGAAAATATGCATCAAGTAATAATAACATTAAATAAAAACCACCTTAAATACTCTTCTTAAAAAGCTTAAAAAAATATCTGATTACATAAGCTAAATAAGCTTTTAAAAGCTTTTACAATAAGCTAAATACTAAATTACACTACTCCTAAAAACTAATCCTACACTACTAATTTTAATAACTAAATTTAACTCCAATCTAACACTCCAATCCCTAAGCTGCGGGTGATGTATTTTATAGCCCAAAGTGGGAGGGCAATTTCGTCCCTTTCAAGCCTCCATCCACTCCATATTGCTGGATCTAGGGTATTTGGTCTTTTTAACACTCCACCACCCGCCTCGATTATGCCAAATTTGGCACACGCCTACCTCGTATGACTCTACAGTACCTCGGACTGACACACGCCAGTGCCACGTGTCACCATCTGATTGGTCCAGCCGCCACCTGAACAGTACCTCGTACTGACGTGTACAGTACCTGGTACTGACGTGTACAGTACCTCGTACCTGCCACCTGTACAATCTGACACACAATCATTAGATGGCCACGTGTCACCACCTGAGTGGTGCCACGTGGCGTAAACACTGTTGGTCAACCGCCGGTCAACCGCCGCCGGACCACCGTCAGACGTGTGGTCAAAACGTGGTCACCGTGGTCAACGCGGTCATCACCGGCCAGTACCACCGGATCAATGGCGGCGGTCAACGACGTCCAACGGTGGCGGACACCGATGACCACCGCCCGACCACCGTCAACCACCGGTCCAACGTGTGGTGACGGTAAGTCATTGGAGGGACCGGTCGGGACTTGGCCGGCCGCTAGAGCCCTGGCTTGGGCCGGTCATTCGGTATTGGGTCGGTCAGTCCGGTCGCGTCGAGTCATGGCCGAGTCCCGTGCGGTCGGTCGGTCTGAGGGGATCAACCCTCAAGCAGGGGTCGAACGCGAGACATCTGGTCATGTTTTAAGCAACCAAGGAACCTACTGCGCTAGGCAGTGTTCTATAATATAATATACAAAAGATTTTTATATATCCCATTTTTGGCCCAGTTCATATATAGTATTAAAGGTTCAAACAGGAAGAAAAAGGTCAAAATAAAAAGGTTATATTTAAAAGCGTACCAAGAGGACGCGTTTTTTTTCATGCTCTTTTCCAATGTGTGACGAGGAACTTTTCACGACTTCGTTTGACCCTCGATAAAGTGAAAACATTCGGCGAAAGTCACCCTAAATTACGGTTTTGCTTCGTTTTAATTCCTTTTTCACCTGTAATGACATAAAAACACAATACAAAATATTTGCCAACATAATTATCTATATTTAGTGTTTTAGTCCTTTTATAGTGTTTACTGAGTACAGAAATATGTATATTTTAGCCAATATCAAATCCCCCCACACTAAACCATTGCTGGTCCCTCACGCAATGTAAATAAAACAATACCCGAAAATAAAATACTTTTTACCCCTTTTAATCTTAGGACCCCCTCACAATCTAACAAAGAACAGAAGGTCCCATCAAAGGTTCAAAAAATCTTTCTTAAATCGCCTGAGCAAGTAACCCCACTTGTCCCCCCGTTTTAACCACTTATTAAATAATAATAACTAAGATAATAATTTTTATAAAATTTATTTTAAAAGGCTTAAGAATAGGAGTTCGTCATCCTTGACTTTTCACAATCCCCAAACTAAGCTTAAAATGAAATCACTGCTAAGTACAAGTTAGGATGCTAACACTACTTCCCTATTTTGTAACTGTAAACTTTTTCACTCCCTACAATTATATATTTATTAAGTGAAATGTGCATTCTTTCGAAATCTTTCAACCTGATCAACGTTAAGCTAAAAACTATGTTTTTCACGTTCCACCCGAAAGATTGATTATGAAGCGAGATCATCCCATGTAGCGATTTTCGTCTCGGCACATCCCAACCTCATCGGCTAAGTGACCGGGCTTTTGACACCTCACGAAGACTAGTATCGGGACTCACGGACCTTCGGTTTCAAAATCTCTAAGGTTTCCCGTTTACACATATCTTATTTGAAAAATCACAAGCAGAAACAATTAGTCTAGTGTTTAATAAAAATAATTGTCACGTACTAAGCAATCATAAACCTGATTAAACCCCTCGGGCCCTTTAGAAGGCTACAACATCAGCCACGCCTCCGACACGATGTAGCAAACATATTTTGACCTCGGTTTATTATTATTCATTATTATATTTTACACCTTTTTTTTGCTATAATCATAATATATCATCGGTGCCTTTTATCTCGAAGCCACATCGATAGCGAGTCGACAGAGGGTTATTCTACTTATTATGACACCGGCCCCCACCTTATTGAAGACGTTCAACATGCCACGCCTCTGACAAGATGAAGTAATCTGGCGAAGATATTTATTCTACTTATTAACTTATTTATTTGCAACATTAATCGCGAAGAGAAATACATTTTAGAAGAATATATATAAATTTGAACTAAAGACAAATTTATTGATATCGCGACTACATTCTTATTCAAAAATAGTTGAGCTTAAGTCTAATTTTCAAAGAAAGCACGTATTATTATCAATGAGAAACTTATACGAGGAAAAGCGACAAAGTAACATACATAAGATCTTAAGATTTCCAAATAATCCTGTTTAGCATCCAACTTCAACGTAACACTATCATTTATTTCCGTCTTTGCAAAATTTTAAAGTTTAGCAAACGCTAAGTCTCGAAAGCTAAGGAAAGCAAGAATTTTAAATCGATCAAGATCAAAAGCTACCTAATTCTACGGGCCTGCTTATTACTATATATTTATATTTTAATCATATATATATATTTTTTATAATAAAACAATAAAATTTTGGTCAAAACGGGGTTGCTCGGGACACAGCAAGACACAGGTATGATCACATTTCGATAAAAATCCCCCCTACACTTAGAATTGAACATTGGCCTCAATGTTCAAAACTATCGGGTTTTACCCCCACACTTAGGATGAAAAAGGCTAAGCAAAAAAAAATTTTTCAAGTGTGAAAGAGAAAACAATATAAATATAATGATCAGGAGTTGGAGATTCCAAATAAGCAAAGATCGAAGACCGAACGATTGGAGGATTGAAAACGAGCACGGGTCTTCATGATCTTAAGGAATCCTGCAAAAAACGGTACCACAAACCATAGAAAGAAGCACGCCCCCACACTTAGGCTACAAAATCACACGCTTATTTATTAAGAAAAGAAAATAAAAAGAAGAAAAGACACAGGTTGCCTCTCGAGAAGCGCTTATTTTTGTTAACCGAGTCTTGAGCCTGACTCGATCCCCCACACTTAAGCTTGGTCAAGGAGGACGTAAGGTGACCCTGTTTTTTTAGGGTAAGAAGGGGTAGAGAAAATGCCTCGAGCCAATGTTCGAGTACCAGGCGCTACGGCGCTGAAGTAACCAATGCCATACTCCCAGGAAAAGCTCAAACGGCCTTCAACAAAAGGGTACCTGTACCCGAAACCGTTTTACATGAAGAAGATTTGGCTCAGCGTGTTCTATTCGATACGGGTAGGAGAAGAACCCGATCTGGTATTATG
>BQNB010112920.1:7862-22050 GCA_026074375.1 Tanacetum coccineum | reverse complement strand
GTCGTTTAGTGGGTTTTCCCGGGCGACAAATGTCGCCCGGGAAAACTTCGTCACCTGTTCTACTTTTTCTTGTAGTGATAATTGTCAAAAGAATATTAAAAAACATTGATGTATAAAAATACAGGGGAAAAAAATTCTAGATTATATTTTTGTTTTCTCCCGACCGAATATAATGAAGCAAGCTGGCAATATGCTTCTACAACTGTCCCAAATCATGGTAATATACATGGGCCATTGAATTTCAGTATGTGGACAAATAAAGATTCTAAACTCATCCGGAATTTAGTTCCTGCCAATTATTTCTCTCAAATCCTATTATAATAAAGGATGAGTTCCTCTAATTTTGAGCTCAACATGACACATAAAAGAAAGTGGTCCTCTAATTTTGAACTCAACATGACTAGTCATGTTATGATTTGTGTTTTCAAATATCTTATGTATTGTTTTTTGAATTTCTTAGTTGTTTGATTGTTTATAATAGCCTGTCATGATCTTTGTGTTTTTGCTTTACAGTGTTCATTGGAATCTGGAACTTGGGTTGGTTGTTTTCAATCATACTTTTTTTTCTTCAACTTATATCTGATTGTGTTTGTGTTTGATTGTTATCTGAGTATTGAAATTGTGGTTTAATTAAGTTGTGATTTGATGGGTTTGGTTTTAATTGTGTTTATAACTTTAATTTGGCGTGGGTTTGGTCAGATTCATACGGATTTTTGGTGCTTTGTTGGATCTTGCTATGTAAATTCTTCAAAATGAGTGCGTGTGTTCAGGGGATTTGTTTAGGGGATATGTTGAGGGTGTGTGTTCAGATTGTATGTTACTAATAAAGAGTATCAGACAAAATATATTTATGCGATGGATGCTTAGTTGTAGGACCCTAGCACTCTGAAATTAGGTGAGTCCTTCATTGTGTTGGCCAAAAATTGATATGCAAACACCAAATTATGAACTTAAAAATACTATTAGTGTGCTTTATCATGTTTGAACTTTTCTGCCATGTGGGTATGAGCTTACTTTTTATAGCATACGAGGTTGCTTGGTTGAGCTCATGCTATTTTTTGTACCGTAGGGTTATAGTGAGCGCATGATAACAAATTAAAAAAAATATTGTGACATGCGTTTGTACAAAGCCACGTTTTATTTCTTACGTATTTATTAGTTTTTCACCTCTTGCAAATGTTCCTATTGTTTAAATATGCTCATTTCGCATTGTAATTTGTTTAACTTTTCATTACTTACTCAACAGTTAAATACATAAGCTACTAAGCCCGTAAGCCATTGAAGCTAATCTTATAAAGCTTATTGAAATTTGTTGTTAGTTCGGAATTCTCACCATCCATTCTGATCTACTTACGTTTAATATCTGCAGGATATTGAGATGGCTAAGGGAGCATGAATATTGGACTACAAAGTGGTGGTGGAGCATATATCTAGAGCTTATGTGGATGGCAGGTACTAGAACAAGGCGTTGGCTGCTTCTTCTTTCGGTTGCTGAACGTGTTGTAAATTCATAACTGCTCCAAGAAAAACTCTTCATTTTGTTTTTTGCTCTTAAATGGTTATTTCGTTTCTTCATTTCTACTAATTCACATCTTTACAATTGATGATGATCAGCTGCAAATTATTCCCAAGAGGTATGCATTATTCTTTTGCTATTCATTATTGAAGTATAGATAATTATATCAAATACGTTTTCCTAACTAATGAATTTAATTACTTAGTTACAGAGAAGGGCCTATAATAAAGCAGCTGCCTCTTTTGCCGTAATACAAGCTAAATATAATATATGTACGAAGACGTGTATCCGCCGGAAGAGGTTTGTGCCTTCAATTTTTTTATGAAATTATTTTGGAACTATAATTCCATGACCCATCAAACCAGATGCTGACAGCGAGCCTGCTGAAAATGAAATTTATCTGTCAATAAAGCAAAACCCGAGCCGATGGACGACTTTTATGTGTCAAAAAACTCAGATTGCTTTGTTACATTTTTTTTCTGGAGTCATTGTTTAAGTTCTTTGGATATAAAATGTATTTCACTTTCTTTTCATGACTCTTTCTATTCAAATGGTTTAAATGTCGTTTAGTAAAGACGGGAATTATCCAGCTTTTATATCTTTGGATAAGATGATTTTGGGATAGCACTCTGTTTTATACATTGGAAATATGCTGTTGGTGACTTCATAACTATTTGATCATTTTTTCTTTTAGCTATATTATTTATTAGATGTGCATCCTGTTATGATTCCTTTTCATTGAAAAAAATATCCATTATATATGATGCTATGACATATTGCAGATTAGGCTCTGTTGCGATAGGAAAAATCTGTAATTTTTGGTGATGGTGTCGTTAGTTTAAAGTGTGAATGCATTGGTCATGATCGTTGCCACATGTAAATGAGTTTTGAGTTCGAGTATGGCCTCTGCTCTTTCAAATATCGAATTGACTTCATTTGTATTTTCAAAAATAGATTGGGCTGCAAGCCTAAAAAGTATAAAATAATAGTTTAGCTCAATAATTTTTTTATGTTTAGCACGTATATGCACCGAGTGGGTTACTGTTAGGCTCTATATGTCATCATGTAAATAAAATGAACTCACGCAATATTGCAATGATTTTATATGGCATAGGTTTGTGTTACTAGCTAATAATTATATGTGACCAAAAAAAGTACTAATTGGTTTACTCCTTTTTGTGCAGATGATGGAAAGCTTGAATTGTTAGCACGGTAGTTTCATCCGAAATCTCAGTGAAGGAGTTCTGTAACACCGCAATTGCTATAGAGGTCAGTTAATATTACTACTTTCTAACTTCATATTTGTGGCAAATTGCACACATTTACTTATGAGAGTCGGCTATATTTCCCTATTTTGTTTCATCTCAATACGGTTAACAAAATAAACGACAATTTTAGCTTTCACCTATAAAATATTAGCATATTTGGTTGGGTCAAGCCTAAATTACGGGCACCACCTCCAGCGTCCGCCATGGTTAAGTTGCCGCAAAATAGATAATTTATCATTTTTATATTTGTAGGTTCGAACACCGTGTAATAAAGAGATCTGGGTATTTCTTGGGTACTACTGCAGGAGTAGCCAAACACCCCTTCTGCAGCTGAAAATCCTCGAGACGCCTGGGCTAAATATGTATCTTGGGCAAGTAAGTTGACTTTTGAATTAATTACATGATGTGTAATAGTTTATTATGAATATCTTGATAATCAAAGAATGACAGCAAGTAAATCTTATGTTATTTTTCAGAATATTAAGACAGCAAATTGGTCAGACAAGACGTTGACATGGCATGGTCTAACATCACTGCTATAATTCGGTAAATAACTTTTACCTATCGTTTTCTTTTGGTATATGTTTTTGGAGTAGGGAGCCTAGGAAAATGCAAAATGGGCTGGTAATGGTTCAAAATGGGCAGGTATGGTAATGGTTCAAAATGGGTAAGTATAATGAGTCAAAATGGATTATCTTTTGTGGGTCAAAATGGGTTGTGGATTAGGCTGAATTGAGAACATTTTGTTCAATACGTTTATCGATATAGTCTTTTCTACTTCCGAATGCACATTACACATCCCCTCAAATTTTAGATGTATGGTCACATCTTTAGGCACAAAAGGTTTTATGGGGTAAACTTTTTAGATAGATTGCTGAAGTCAAAACTGAAATTGAACTTTATGTAGAACTACACCCTTTCCTGGAGCGTAAATGCCATAGCAACAGGCTGATAAAAGCCGATCTACTCACTCAATTTTTGCAGGTAGTGGAGAAGATGAAACTACCATGGGGAAGTAAAAGGAATTTGATGGTGTTTCAGATCAGTTGCGTTCGTCTGAGGTTCCTTAAGGTTGACTTCAATGTATAGATAGTATTCCAATAGTATAATCAACAACA
The DNA here is from genome assembly GCA_026074375.1 of Tanacetum coccineum. Taxonomy (NCBI): domain Eukaryota; kingdom Viridiplantae; phylum Streptophyta; class Magnoliopsida; order Asterales; family Asteraceae; genus Tanacetum; species Tanacetum coccineum. The sequence continues at coordinate 18,148 of BQNB010112920.1, read as the reverse complement.
AAGTAATGCATGTATTCTACACATGTACATATGCAATGTGATGATCTGATCATTCCGTCATTAACAACGACGTCCACCCATCGTCCCGCAGCGGAGCACGGGTCGATATACTTGTTTCTTTTTAAATTCCAACTCCTTTTATCATATATATTTTTCATAAATATATGTAAATCAAACATGCAATTAGAGGTGTACAGAAAAACTGGTTCATTTAAAAAAAAGCCGAAATCAGTTTTTTTAAAAACCGGTTTTTTTTTAAACTGGTTTTTCTCAAACCGAACCGGCGGTTTGTAACCGGTTTAAAAAAAATCAACCGGACCAGGTTGTAAACCGGTTTTAATCGAACCGGTTGCATAAAAAACAGTTAAACCGGTTGACTAACCGAACCGATTTTGTATTTTTCATATGAAAAAACCGGTTTATAACTGAACCGGTTGATTTTAAAAAAAAAACCCGAAATGTTCACCTCTACATGCAATGCAACAATATGACTATATGCAAGAACAAAATGATTTTAAGCTATGGAGACCTCACTTAACATAAAAATTATAACGATAAATATAACTAAAATTGAACCTAAAGCTAGTTTTTGACCCGTGATTCAGACCTAAAACCATATATAATAACTAGAACTAAAGTTCGAATAGAAAAGAATAATTTAACAAGTAAATTCATTTGGATTTTGTATTTTACAGATTAAGTACGTAATTCGATTTTGCAATGGAGCATCTGTTCTGTGCTATCCAGTTGATTCAGGATTCTTAGTTCTTATTTTATCACCCTTCCCATGTGTACACACTTGATACCACAAAAGACAATCTCCTTGGCTTTGAAATCAGCATAGAGAAGAACAATAACAAAGATTCGGAGGCATTAACAAATTCCTACCCCGACCCGAGAACTCGGGGGAGAGTTTTTCTTACAATAATCTGAATTTTCATAATTTAATGAGTTGTACTGTGATACCGAGTCAAACATAGCCCAAAATTGAAATAAATCAACTGAGCCGCTAAAGTCCAATGAATAAACCAGAAACTAGATACATAGATGTTTCTCTCTCTCCCATCTAATAACAGATGATGGGCTAGACTTTGGGGTTTTCATAGTAAAGAACATGCTTGTCGGGCTTAAAGAGGCGCATAGAACCAATTGTCGACCAAACGACATCGAAAAACAGAGCATATTGCAGCCTAATATATAGGAAGACTGGTATCACAGCAAATGCACCTATAAGGCTTGGCATCCATATCACACCTTTATTGTAAAGAACAAAAAAGCTTACACTAAAAGCGACCGTCATGGTTGTTATTGATAAGAAGAGAGTTGCTAGACCTGCCATTAGCTTTTTTGGAAGTGATACCGAGAAATCACGTTCAGCATAGCGAGATGTGAGGATGGATAAGAAGATGAGAATAGACGTTGTAGACGAAAATAGAGAAATGGCATCTGCCACAACGAAAACCCTAAAGGTTACTTTCGAATGGAAGATAGGGATACCGTTATTTTGGCCATATCCACCAGGAACCGTAAAAGCTGCTGCAAATACTATGGTTGCAATGAGTGCCGCAACAACCATACACTGATTAGCCGTTTCTTTCATCCATCTTTCACCTTGTGTAACTAACTCTTTGTGTTCCTTTGTGAATAACTCATATGGCGTTTGACCATCATTGTTCTTCCGATCTCTATAAGAAGGGGGGATCATAGCCTCTACTTCCTACATCGGAAATGATAATAGTTATAGACTTCATACACATCGATAGAGTAGCCAAATGGGTGGGCGGTAACGGGTCATTTTTGGACTGGTCGGGGCAGATTGACAAACATGCGCTATTTATTTGACCCATGTGACCAGTTCCCCACTGAGCTGTTTTTTTTATTTGACCCATTTGAGATAAAATTTAACACAAACTGACACATTCATAAGTAAATAGGTCAAAATATCCATGTCTACTCTCTGTAAAAGAAAAAGAAAGATTGGAGAGATACTTACCTTAAACCATAATAGTTCTCGTTGCATTTGAAAAGCCACGCCTGACACTTCTTGGTGTCGCCTTTTCCTGCTGGCACTCTTCCCAACTAAATGCAACATAGTGTTCCCATGGACATCTTTGATAGGAGTTATCATATCTTTCATAGAGCCTATCTCGTACAAGAGGTTGTAGATACCCTCGTGACGACGTTTGATTGCAATGTGAAATATACTTCGATTTTTATCATCTACCTTCCATATAAGATCAGGATACTGACGGATAAGCTCAATTACAAATCTAGTGTTGCCCCTTTTTGCTGCAACAAACAGTATCCGAGAAGAGTATTTCTTTGTATTTTGATCTATATTCCCAGGGTTGACATCAGGTGGCCCTCTGATTATATTATCAATGTCACTTTTATCCTTTTTCGCAATAGCATTCCAAATGAGTTTTAGTAATTGCAATGCTTCATCATTTTTTTCAGGAGGTACCACCTTAGAAACAATGTGTGCGATAACTGAAAGCAAACACAAATAAGAAACCAAATTGGTGATACTAAATCCTTAAGCGTACGTAATATTATGATGGATTTAGTTACTTGGTGGAAAAAATATACAGGAATACTTGGAAAATTATGGCATATCACATGGATCATACATGCTTTTGACCAAAAAATTCTACTTAACAGATGATTTTTTACAATTTAAAGGCTATTAGAGTAAAAAAACAGTTATTCTCAAATAGAAGTCCCTAAAGTTTTGTTTGGTATAAATTATAGGGTCAATTACCTCGGAATGCATCTAACTTACCATTTTTTCTAGTTCCATGCAATCATCTTCTTTTTTCCTATTAAATACCCCAACTTTTGAATTTCGCATTTTGTGTGTATTTTACTCAAGTAAAAGGATCATTTTACCCCTCGCTGTCAATTGAGTTGTTACCAAATATAAGGGTAAAATGGTCATAAATTACATAGAACTAGAAAAAAATGGTAAGTTAGATGCATTCCGAGGTAATTAACCCTAAATTATATGCATACTTTATTTCGCCTTTAATGAAAGCATCCTTAATAATTACATACTGAAGTAGATGCCATGTAAGCTATTTTTGCTGACATGAAAATAAAAAATTATATAAAGTTCAAGGACTTATATGCGTAAAATTGATTGACGGTTGATGTGCAACTAAACATAAAGGAGTGGAGATGTTTACCAGACTTGATGACTCTCCCAATGATACTAGAGGAGCAGCGATGTTTACCAGATGTGATGGTTTTCCCAATGATACTAGAGGAGTAGCGATGCTTGCCAGCTTTAATGGTTCTCCTGATGGTACTAACCAAATCTCTAGGAACACTCCCATTGCCATTTTGAGACGGTTGCTCTTGATATAAAACTCCAAGAACACTCTCATTGCTATTTTGAGACGGTTGCTCTTGATTCAAAACTGCAGGACCATTCCCATTGCCATTTTGAGATGGTTGATGTGTAACATTCTTCTTAGAGTAGAGATTTTTACCCCAGCTGATGGTGCGCTGGATGAAATTAGATTCTGGTTCATGGAATGCTTCAGGCTTTCGAGCCAGAACTCCAAGTACATCACCAGTACCAAGTTCTGGATACTTTGTCACTATCTTCAGTGCGACATCTGATATAAATTTAAAATCACTTTGTGAGTGGCAACGTTGTACAAAACTTAACAATGGAAAGCAAGAATGAGCAAGTATAGAGATTATTTGTTTTCTCTTTGACATTGACTAATGGATATAACTCAAGTTTGTTTCTCAGTAAACCTCTAAATGAATAACAAAGTTTATAACACTAAGATGGTTGCTTTCACCTATCATATAGTCTTTGCCTAGAAAAAGGCAGTTAAGGGCAATTCTTGGTCCTCATCAGTCTAACTGCTGCCCCTCTATGACGCTTGCTATATTTTTAAGGAAATATACTTGATAACAATCACTGTTACTAACAGACATAACTTACGTTCATAACACTTTTACATACTGTTGCCACCCTTATCTAATCAAGTTTTTATTATATACTTTCATCACATTTTGACCTTTGTGCAATGCACATAGAGATATAAATTTATGTGCACAAAATTGATTGCTGTGAAGGCTCTGCAATACGAGTTATAAGAAGATTACTACTACAAAGCAGTAGCCCAAGGTGCATATGATACAACATTTATATTTCCTCCTGACTTGTGTACATACGTTTCCTCGTAACATTATGATAAACGCGACAAGTGGCAAATTGTAGAAAGTAGAAGATAATTAATTAGGTAGAAAAGTATAGAACTATGATACAAAAAAATTAGAATGTGTAGGTACTTAAAAACATACCAAACATATTATTCTCAACGCATTTCTGAAGAAGCCAACCACGAGTCCTAGGTGTCCAAGGATCATCAATCAAATCGTTAGATTTTTCATACATATACTTCACCACGTTGTGATTTCCGAACAACACAGCAGTATATATTGGCATCAATGTTGGCGGGTCCTTTATTGCACCGCCACCTCGAATTGAAAGCAATGTGTCGTTGTTTTCAAGCATAATCTTAACCGTATTAATGTTTCCAGCTCCAGCTGCTAAATAGAGTGCGGTGTTGTAATTTATATTTTCTAATGCTAAGTCTTCCTTTGTCATTTTCTTCACCAGATTTTCCACAAACTCTTTTACCTTTCCGGGGACTTTTGCAGATGCCGCAATGTGAAGTGCAGTTTCCCCATTTTCAGTAATACAATATCTTACCAATTCTAAATGTTTGTACTTCTCAAGAATGTCTTCAGCAGCTTTCCAGTTACATGTAATCGCAGCTTCATAGAGAGGGACACCAATTTCGAGGTAATCTTTCCTAAACCCTTTGGAGTAATTTCAAAGCAAATAGTTGGTTAATTAGAGATTTTTTCATCTTAACAGTTTATTTTCCTGAAATTAAGCATCAACTCTATTAGTGGATAAATAGGCCCTAGCCCGATTTGTGGGCTTTGGGTCCGTTAGGGTTTCATTGATGTAATCTCTTATAAATAGTGGTTAATAATAAAGTTACACCTACGAGGTTTGCATTGTCTAACATGGTATCGGAGCGGGTCTGATCCTCAGATCTAGATGACTATGTTGAGCCGCCTCCCCTAAACCACCCTGTCAATCTCTAAAAACACCCCGTCAACAAAATCTATCCCAAAAAAAGTACGGTTCCAAAAATCAAAAACACAACCCTATGGGTTTTTGTTAAGCTTACCTTAATTAAAATATCAAACATTAAATAACATTAATCATTCCATGTTTAACAGCATTCATTAGTTGTGTGTACATATGAAAATAATGAGTTCATTAAATGCTTTTTTATACAAATGATAAGGCTTAACAAAAACCCATAGGGTTGTGGTTAGCAAAACCCAATCGTTTAAACTTTTTTTTTTCTTCATATAATAATCAATTATGGAGGATTCAAATAAGGAGGTGAAGGCCTGAGACAACTCCTTATGATATATCAAGAACACATATCATCGAATATGTGGACACTGGTGTTGTTAGTTCACGATTACTCCGGATCTTTGTGATATCAGATTCAGATCTCTTGGTTCTATCTAGTTAATGTTTAAATAAATTTTTGTTTATTGTTGTTTATAGTTGTTTTTTTTTTTTTTGATTTGTGCTAAGTCACAAGTTCCCTTTAAACGTGCAAGGTCACGGTCGTGCAAGTTTTTTTTATTACGTTAATGTTTTTATTAGGTTTTGTTTTTGTTTTCCAGTTTACTACTCCAGTCCGAGCTTTCGTGATTTTGCCGCTCTGCGGAGGAGTATTAGTGGATAAATAGGCCCAAGCCCGGTTTGTGGGCTTTGGGTCCGTTAGGGTTTCATTGATGTAATCTCCTATAAATAGTGTTTAATAATAAAGTTACGGGGTTTTCATTGCCTAACAAACTCTAATTCACATAGCCGATTTAAATCCTTCAATTTGCATCGGTTTGATACATCAAAATCAAGCACACTATAATCAAGCTAGCACATTATTTATGAAAATTAGAATTCTATATATTTTTACATTTTCACCATAAATTAAAATGAAATAAGAGAAATTCTAGCTTATATTTTCTTTGTTTTAATAAAAATTAAATAACATAATGGGATGTTTGGGATTGTATAACAAATTCAACCGTGCAGTTATTTAAGTTAACCAAACTGTTTCTTTCATCATTTTTGGGTAGATTAACCGAAATGAAAAAACTTGGTTTTTTGGTTTGGTAACCGTTTATGTCTTAGTAATGAACACTTAACCAAAAAACCAAAATACTAACCTAGTATTATTACCTATATATTATAACCCATGCTAAATGTTTACTGAATTACTGCTACTGTTTTATTACTGTATGGTTATATGGAATTGATTTTCTCGAAGTCAGTGACTACCACCTTGGCTAAGGTTTGTGATCTGAAGGCCTGGGTTAAGCAAATAGATTTCTTCAATGGTAGATTCAACTCCATTCGCTTGTACTGCGCTCTATTGGCTCTAAGACCCAACATTATAGGAGTAACCTACACTCGCTCGCTCCCTTTCATCCGATAGAGAGTTTGAATTCAGTGATTTAGTAGCATAAATGTACTATCGGTACAGGGCAAAAGCAAGCCTATATTCTGGATTGGATACTGCGCGAATTGGTCAGCCGGAATATGAAATAGGAAACTCTCTCCTTTCATAGCTCTCGGGCCTATTCTATTCATTACAGGAGAAAGTCACTATCCTCAGTTGCCTTGTCTCTGCTTTGTGTTTCTGTTTTGTTTCAAAAGAAGTCAATTGAGAAGAAATTAAGAAAAATGGTATTTTAGTTATTTCAGTTTGCCCAGGATGAAACTATAGTTTAGCATTTTTTTTTAAAGTTGACTTGTTGAGAAGGGTAAGTCACGGAGTTATTTTGAATACATAAAGTATTTTGAATACATAATGACAATAGAGACAAAGCAAAAAATAAGTTATTTTGAATACATAAAGTATTTATAGCTTTAACTTTTAATTATTCTACAAGAAAATATACCTATAGTGAATGAGGTTTTAGCGTCACAAAAAATGTCATTAATTCTAACATTTTAATGACACTTTTATAAAATGTGAGTAAAAGCTTAAGATTTTAAGATTTAATCACACTTTTTGTGTACAAAATGTGTCTTAAAATGTAAAAACTGTATCCTCACACTTTTTTCACTAAAAATAGATTTTTGTTAGGATATATACATATATCAAATAATATACGTCTGAGAAATTACTTGAGCCTATGGGAAGGCACGCGTTAATACGTAAAACAATTATAAGTTAATATGTTATTTGTAATATATTAATTAGTGATAAAGTAAAACGAGTGTTAAGTAATTACTTATTTAACAGGATTTGCAAATAGTCGTTAAATGTTAACAATAAGGACTTAAATGCAAAAACGAGAAAAAAATGAAGTTTCGGGAACACCCCTTGGTGCCTAACCGATCGGTTCAACAATTCCAATGGGATTGGAATGACCTGACTTGCGAGCCAAGTTATTATTCCCTATATAAACAAACCTAGAGATCATTAGTTGCTAATGCTTGAAAAAATAATCCCTTAAACCTCTTCTTTCTTCTCCCCTTGTGTCGACCGGTTCCAAAACCCATGAAGGGTTTTTTTTTGTTTGGTTCGTTCGATCGACAAAACACCAAGAAGTGTTTGTTTGTTGGTTGTTCAAGAATTCAAGGGTTTCGTTTTGTTTAATCACTACTAGTACTAGCATACGTAATTGTTAGCTAAGAACGTATTGTGTGTGTTATTCATAGAGGATTCATTGTTTGAATCTTGGTGGTTTTCGTGCGTTTGTTAGTCTTACACACGCGCATGTATTAAAGAATTTGTTCGTTTGCTTTTAATTGCTAAAAGGTACACAATTCTTGATCATATGTTAATTACGGTATATATGTGTTTATTTGTCTTTCGTTGCGTACTCATGAATATTAATATGTTAATAAATTATAAAATCCAACAACTTTCACATGCTCGACTTCACCTACACATTTTAAGTGTAGGAGAAGCACATAAAAATTTTAGTAACACTTTTTTATACGTTTATTAAAACTTTTTAACTTTTGGCGACACCTTTTTTAAGTGTCACTAAAAGATAATACTTTTTGTAAAGTACAAACACACAACTAGTAAGAACGATACTTTTGGGCCTCCTAACTTAACCATGTTTGTTAATTTCCTATTTCGTAGCTCCAAACAAGGTTATTTGCAAATTATATCAACAGTACAATTAAGGGGCACATGGGCTCACCGCCTGGCCTGGGTTTGCGGGTTATTTGGGCTTGGGCTCGTGACCTGAGCTCGCGGTTTGGGCTAATTTTTTTTAGAATCGGCTTTAACATATATTTTTATTTGATCCGTCAAAGATTAATTATGCCCGTCTTAACTATTTTTCACGCATATGCATAGCAATTCGTTATTCAGTACGTCACAACAATTATCAAATAATCGTAAAACGACAAAGTACGCAAACACCCCGTCGCGCACCGCGGGTTCACAAACCTCGTTTACTTACAATTTCCAAAGAATATTACATGCATATTTATTTTAGGAAAAACGATTTGTAAGCCAAACTAATAGACATAAAAATCCTATTGGTGTAATTCAAAAATTAATTGTTGAATAAAAAAAAGAGGGAATAAGTATTTAACACTTGTTAAAATGTGAATAGAGTAGCCGTATTTATAAATCGGCGAATTTATAATTATTCTTTAATTAATTTAAACATATGTATCATTCTTGGGTAACGCGTCACTCATATTTAATTAGTTATGCAAAAAAATAAAAAATGAAAACATTTGTTAATGATAATAAAATATGCCAAAAACATTTATGAATTATTGAAGATTATATAATAATACCCTTCTTGAGTAGATCCATGTTAGCTAAATTTGGCCTTCTGTGTGGAGCAACAACAACATTGATCTCTTGCTCATCAGTTGGTCCTGATTGCATAACTTGTTCTTTCATCTGAACACCATTAATATAAAATGAAGGTCTAACCATATGATATAATAATTATAAATAATAATAACCATACCTTTGGTCCAGCCATATGAGTGAATGTAGTTTGAAAAGCCTTGAGATTGCTGTGAATCTGTGATAATATAAAAATTCATTCTATGAATACAACCCCCCTACCATAACTCATCGTCAAAATCAACGTCAACTTTAAAGTCAACGTCAACGATATATTATTATTAAAATGCAGAGTAAATTATATCATTAAAAAAAAGTTATTTCACCACACTTTTTTTCACACTAAAAAAAATGTGTAAAATATTTTTAGTTTATTGACATTTATAATTATGTAAAAATTGGTTATGTAAACATATTTTTGAAAAACAAAATAATTTCCACTTGCAAATAAAAGTTCATATTTTGGACCCCATTTGTAACACTCAATATCCCCACACATGAGAAGTGTGGAACATTTGGGTGTTACAAATCGGGGTCCACACTTGAAAGTAAGCTTGAGCATATTGGACTGTCGACCGGACCGGAATGAGAAACCGGGCCGAACCTACCGGACCAGACCGGACCGGATCCAACATATTTCGATCCAGTCCTCGGTCCATGCTTTTCCTTATATTCGGTCTTCGGTCCGGTTTGGTCTTACGAAAAACCCGGCGATTATGCTTTATTGGACCTGCCCGGACCATTTCGGTCCGGTGTTTTGGACAAATTCGGTTTCAGTCCGGTCTTGGTCGGTCCGGTTCGATTTTTAGACCGTGATCACCCTAACTTGAAAGTGGGGACAAATTATGAACTTTTCCATACTCAAATGTGTGGACTTTTATTTGCAACAATTATAAGTGTCAAAACTTTTTACTTGTTTAAAATTTGCTCACACTTATTTATGTAACCATTTACTTTCATATTTATACATGTTACTCCCTCCGTCCAAAAATAAGTGTCCAGTTTGACTTTTCAGAGTCAAACTGGTTCAACTTTGACCTTACCTATTTTTTTGTGTGTTATATAATACTGTATAAAAAATATATGAATGGATTGAGTTTTAATTATATTTTCATAGGTATAATTTTATCAAGTATTATATAACACACAAAAAATATTTAATGTCAAAGTTGAACCAGTTTGACTCTGAAAAGTCAAACTGGACACTTATTTTAAGACGGAGGGAGTAATAAAATCAAAATATTTTCCACACTATTTAAAAGTGTAAAAAAAGTGTGATAAAATGGATTTTTTTTGTAGTGTATGTTGGAATATGTTAGTCGGTTTCGCAAGTTATACGTT
>BQNB010112919.1:0-22051 GCA_026074375.1 Tanacetum coccineum | reverse complement strand
CCCTATTTCCCTTTCTCACTATATCATTGTGTTGGATTTTGCTTTGGCTTTCTTCTTATACAAACTTAGGGCGTGTTTGGTTTGAGGTACCTAGCCCTAGCCCAAGGTTTTGAGTCAAATTCTTTGTTTGATAAGAATAATAGGCCTACAAAATTTACTTTCATGTCAAAAATCGTACGATACACAACACAAATCCAGTTGAAATACCCTGGATTAAAAACAAAGTTGAGTAATAATTTTGTCTTCTTCTAAAATGATGGTCCATGTTTAATTACAATCACACATTCTATTTATAATTTGTTTTATAATAATAAATCTAATTATTTATATATATATATATATATATTTAAAATAATAATATTATATCATTTATATACTAGTTTTAATGCCCGTGCACGCACGAGGCTTATACATTATGTTTTTTTAAACTCCATGTATATTTTTATTTTTTTCTGTTTTATAAGTTATGTTATAGAGTATTATCGAAATATATGAAGATAATAGATTCATTAAATCTTTTATATATTACGTAGTATATGAACTTCAGGATGATTACTAATTATTTTCTTTTGATTTACCTGTTTTCTGACTCAACATTGTGAGCCAACTAATCCCAGCAAAACTACCCTTTTAGTAGCCCAGAGTCGACTCAAGTGAACCTTCGAGTAAAACTACCCTTTTAGTAGCCCGGAGTCGGCTCAAGTGAACCTTCGATGTGCTTCGGTTGTATAACATGTTTCAGGCTGACAATGAAAAATCCACCAAAAGGTCTTCAGGTAAATTTGAGATGTGATTAGATAATGTTGAATCTTTGTTCGGAAGAAAAAAATTAAAATATAAAGTCTAGAGGTATAAAGTTTAAGGGATTATTTGTTTATTTTTTAAAGTTATAATAAAATTTGTAAATTTATAAATCATGAACCTATTCTCACTATGGATATAACTTTTGAGGTTTATAAATTGTTCAAACATAAATTAAATATTATCATGGTACATAAATTCTTAAACCTTTTTAAAATCTTAGACCTTTTTATGGCATCTAGACATGAAATGATTCCTCACTATGGTAAAAGAATTGTTGAACCTCTTCATATGTTTTTAGACATATTCTTGAAACAATACAGTAGATGCTGTTAGTGTTGAAATGTTAAAACTGAATTGACGCTAAAATGGTTGCAATTTTTTTTAGTGTTAGAATGTTATGTTACTTATAGCGCTATTATAGAAACCAAATAAATAGATAAAAAATAAGAAGCATCTATCTAATCTTGAACGATCATATATAGTCCTGACAAGTCTACACAAAACACATTATTTGCCAGCTCTCTCTTCTCCAACCTTCTTCACCGATCCAGTTTCAAAACACACACACACACACCATGAGCTGGTGGTGGGCTGGAGCAATCGGAGCTGCAAAGGTAAATATTACCAACTCATCTTATTCACAAATCATTTCATTTATTAGTTTGATTTCTTATTTGTATTAATTCTAACAGAAGAAGCTAGACGAAGATGAGGCCCCACCAAAATACCAAAGTGTGGCCTTAATTATCGGCGTAACTGGGATCGTGGGAAACAGCCTCGCCGAGATCCTTCCACTCTCGGACACCCCGGGTGGCCCGTGGAAGGTTTACGGTGTGGCGCGTCGCCCACGACCCGATTGGAACGCCGATCACCCCATCGAATATATCCAGTGTGATATATCAGACCCTGAACAAACCGTAAGCAAACTATCCAACCTTAATGATGTTACTCACTTGTTTTATGTCACATGGGCTAATAAAGAAACTGAAAAAGAGAATTGTGAGATTAATGGGAAAATGTTTAAGAATGTATTGGATGTGGTTATTCCTAATTGTGGAAAGTTGCAACATGTTTCGCTGCAAACGGGCCGAAAACATTATTTGGGCCCGTTTGAGCTGTATGGAAAGGTGGCGCATGATCCACCTTTCCATGAGGAGTTGCCTAGGCTAGATGCACCTAATTTTTATTATACTTTGGAGGATATATTGTTTGAGGGTGTTAAACAAAAGGAAGGTTTAACTTGGTCTGTTCATAGGCCTGGGACTATATTTGGGTTTTCGCCGTATAGTATGATGAATATACTAGGTTCGTTATGTGTTTATGCGACGATTGTTGGTAAACATGAAGGGGTGCCTTTTAAGTTTCCTGGTACTAAGGAAGCTTGGGAGAATTATTCTGATTCTTCTGATGCAGATTTGATTGCTGAGCAGCATATTTGGGCTGCTGTTGAGCCGAATGCCAAAAATGAAGCGTTTAATATTTGCAATGGTGATGTGTTTAAATGGAAGCATTTCTGGAAAGTGTTGAGTGAGCAATTTGAGGTTGAGAATGGCGGGTTTGATGAGAGTGTTGGGAAGATGAGTATGGTCGAGATGATGAAGGATAAAGCGGGTGTTTGGGATGAGATTGTGAGGGAGAAAGGATTGGTTGTTACTAAAAATTGGAAATGTTTGGGGTGTTTGTGTTTGTTTGATATTATACTTGGTATTGAGGGTGCATTTTGGATACCATGAATAAGAGATAAAGAACATGGGTTTTCGGGTTTAGAATTCTAAATCTTCTTTTGATTCTTGATTGATAATATGAAGGGTAGTACAAGATTGTTCCTTAGATTTGAAGGTTGTTGATTATGTTCTCTTGTTCTTTTTGATGCTTTGATGTTTTATGATGTAATATTGTATTTTGTAAGAAGAATGAATAAAGGTTTTTATTTATTGGAATTATGTAACGAAGTTTGTTTCAGTCATTTTGGTTAGATAACCTACCAAAAAAGCATTTTAGTAATTATTATTATGATCCGTAAGACCCCAAAGTACAGCAAAAAGAAACCCACTGATCTAGTGAAATTTTGAATGTGGCTTTCCTATCATTTGCTTCTGCTACATAATAAGTCCTGATTGTATGGAAATTTGTCACAAGAGTCTTGAATGAACTCGACCCAAACCTTAATAATCAAGAGAGACAAAACATATGACTTGCATCATCACTTGATGCTCTGCTCGCCGACATTTAAGTTAGCAGTCACTTGCTAGAATCGGTTCGGTGGTGATAGAGTAAGCACAATTTACTTGGCAATGTGATATAAAGAGAGTATATGCCTCCAATGGTCTCAATTCCAAAGCCGGTGAATGGTACACTAAGCTATATTCTTGTGAGTTGTGACCACTATCAAGTAGTGGTTACAAAGTACAAGAGGATCTCTATTGGTAAAAAGTGTTCAAGAATTTCAACCTATTGTTGACCTCATCTCTCCAATGGTAAAAAGCTATTCCATTGGAGATGCTCAAAGCAATATCCAAAAAGTGCTTGCACATGAGATTGAGCAGACAACGCGATGAGGTTAGGCTAATCAAAACCAACACAAACTCTTGTAAGTTTTGACAACCATTCTGAATCAAGTATAGTCAGCATCCTTTTTCTTCTCTTTTGTTTGAAAAAACAAAAAACTCCATCCTAGTCTTTCGTTGGGTGTGACATTTCATCGAAGGTTTTAAAACATACCTCCCAAAACAAAACCCATCGTCTCCCAGGAAGTGCCTCTGTGCCAAGTAAATTGGCATTAAACCAATATATGTATGTAGCAAACTCATATTTTTGTGGGTAAACGGATAATTACTATAGTTTCCCAGAAAAGACCAGATAGTCCATATAAAGGCACATTATTTGTATTTTCTTTCACCTTCTTTATTGTAAATTTTCCTGATAAACCCATTATATTGGGACTTTGAACAAAAGTAGCAAAGAGCACTTTTAAGTAAGTTTTAGCCAGCAATGTCTGCATTCTGCAAGGCGCAAAGCAGCTGGCATCAAGCACCAGGACTATTAGAGACATCTATCCAGACCATCATCCAAATACAACCACAAAAAGAATTAGAACTAGAAATAGTTTATAAATCTACAACCATTCGAGGCCAACCAGCATGAGCCGAACTGTCTGACTCTGCATTGCTAAATCTAATTAAGACGTGAACTAAATAACATAGACGACCAGTAACGATAACACACAACGACAACAAAACAGTAAGGAACAACAAGCAATCAAGCTCAAACATCACGGAAGTAGTTTACTCATGTTTGAGAAATCTGAGTTATACAATCTGATATTAACACCAAGAGTGCCAAGAACAATTGATTTTTTTTTTACTTTCTGGTTTCTTTCTTTCTTTTGCTGTTAGACAGTGAGAAAAAACATGGAGTAGTTCAACTAAGGGTGTGTTTGGTGAAAAGCTTTTAGGAGTATTTAAGAGCGGTGAGCATTTAGTGTTGTGAATTTTGATGTTTGTTTGGCAAGCCGGAGGTACCTTTATCTATTTTTTCGGAATGCTTCTTTTCCAACGCTCCATGAAGTAGCATTTAGGAGCTTTAGCATTCAGGAGCGCTGTTTACACATTATAATTACAACTATAACTACATTACCAAATGTTTTTATAAAAGAATACAACTACTGCTCACAGCTATTGCTCATTGCTACAAATATTTTTGCCAAACATACCCTAAGTATACTGAACAAGCTATAAATTTATTAGCAGATATCATTTACACACTAAAAGTTTTCCCCGTATTAAAGTTTTTTTTATTAAATAAACAAAACACTTTCAGGCATTCTTTCAAAAAGTTAATATTACTTAACCGTTAATCGTTTTATGCGAAAATTCATTACACCATCGCGACGAAAATCTAATTATCTAATTATCGCGAATGAACTTTGATATACTTTCGAAAAACCTTTTTAGTCACTTTTTTCAATTAGTTTTCGTCCTTTTTTCGTTTTTGAAACTTGCATGAGAAATCATACGTGATTCGACACTAATTTGAATATTCGAATACTTAAATAATAGTAAAATAAACATAACTTTTTCTACAAAATTCTAAGAGTTTCAACTTTTTTTTTCGAGGAAACTAGACATTTTTAGGTTTCCAACTATATATAACACGTTATATTTCAAACGATTAGTGGAAACGAGTTTTTGTGTTCCACGTGCCTCACTTTGAGACACGATATCTCATTCATCTTAACTCCACTTTGGACATACTTTAGCTCGTTGCAAAGCTCTCATAGAGGAGAACACAACGCCCCACTCTAATACAAAGATATATAACATCTACATATGTTAAATGGTGTCCAAAGTTTGCAAAACCTCACTTTGCAAAACCATATTTTCCAACAATCCTTCACATGAATGGAGATCGGTCGAAAACACCCGAAAATTTTGGCAAAATTTCTGCGGTTAAGTCCTGCATATGATAGGTAGGTGTGACCCTTTGAACCTTCCCTTGTAAGATGCACTTAGTCTCCTAGGTCTGAGTAGACGCAATGTCCTTGAACTCGACACCCATTTACGTAGACGACAATACACACTCACACAGAACTCTCCTTGACCTTGTCAAGTCCTCATAGTCGTGCCCGTCATGGTCATGAGCACTAGCCTGGTTCTGCAAGAGCTTTTAGGAATTGCCCCCCCCCCCCTCCACAATTTCCTTCGAAGTGACCTCACTTCTCTCTCACATAGGTGATTTCATCTTGAATCATTAAAAATATATACTTTCAGATTTTTTCTTGAATCGTTATGCTTTATGATTTCACAAGTCACATTGTTATAGGAATGGGCTAGGAGGTATACAAGATAAGTAACTCCCCCACATTGACGTGACTTCCCCCACATTTCTATGACTAGGTTGTCCTATTGAACCTAGATCTTGGGATCTCTAGTCAACTAGGTTAGGTTTTCCTTCATAGAAACTCATTCCTTCAAGATTCCTTCATAGAAACTATTCCTTCATGGGCTTTGTCCATTCCTTTAGTCGACTTATACTAACTCTCCGCTTAAGCTTTTGTAAACGGATCCCGCGATGTTATCTTGTGACGCCAATAGTCAATAGAGAAACTCCTGTTGTGAGGTAGTGTGTACGAGTTATGTCGACGACGGATATGTCTGGACTTTCCATTATACATTGTACTTTTAGCTCTTCCCATGGCCGATTTACTGTCACAATGTATACTAATGGGCCGTTACCGGTTTTAGGCCCCTTGGTATGTCCTCTACGGAAATGAGTAGCATTCCGCCTCTTCTCCGCATTTATCTAACGCGATAAATTCTGATTCCATCGTGGACTTAGCTATAACAGTTTGCTTGGAAGACTTCCAAGATATAGCGGCCCCTCCTAGTGTAAACACATATCCACTAGTCGATCTAGAATCCTTTATGTCAGATATCCAATTTGCATCACTGTATCCCTCGATATCAGCAGGAGTGCTGTCTTAATGCAGTCAATAATTCACGACTGTATCTCACAAATATGAAGTACCCTCGTTATAGTTTCCAATGTGCTTAAACTGGATTATCGTATACCTACTTAGCCTACTAAATGCATATGCTAAGTCACGCGGTCGGGTACTGTCATCCAAGTACATTAAACAGGCCAGATAATCCTTGAATACTCTAATTGGGCAAACCTAAGCCTCTATTTTTAGATAGATGCAAACTGTGTCAATTTGGAGTTTCTAGCTTGGCCGGATCCACCGCATTATAAGTATTAAAGAATTTTGTCCCACGTAATGTGCTTGACTTAACACAAGTCCATTCTGAGTTCGTATGATCTTTATTCCAAGGATCACATCAGCCAAACCCATATCCTTCATGTCAAACTTTGATTTCAACATGTCTTTAGTGGATCTAATTATCTTGTCGTTGCTGCCACCGATAAAGCATCATCTTCGACTTACAAACAACAAAATTACATATCCAGCATCTTGTGTCCTTCACGTAAAACACACGTGTCGCATTCATTAATTGTGAATCCACTCTATAACTTGGTGTGGTCATACTTTTGTTGCCAATGTTTGGGAGCTTGCCTTTAAGCCATACATACCGACTTACAAGTTTCAAACCTTGACACCTCTTGTCCAGGAGATATGAACCCTCAAGTTGGTAATATCATATTTCTTCTTCTAAATCTACATTTAGAAAAGCGTGTTCACTTCATTTGGTGAATTTCCAAATTTCTTAATGCGGCAATAGCAATTATCATTCTATCGAGGTTATTCGCGTAACCGGCGAATAAGTATCAAAGTAGTCTAGACCTTCACGTTGTCTAAACCCTTGGATTACCACTCTTGCTTTATATTTGTCAACGGTACCATCAGCTTTCATCTTCTTCTTGAAGATCCATTTATAGCCTAGTGGTTTACAACCAGGGGGTAAACCACGAGCTCCCACGTATGGTTTTGTAAAATAGATTCTATTTCACTTTTGATGGCTTCCTCCATTGTTGCCTTCCGAGGAAGGTTACGTTCTCGGTAAGATGTGGGTTCATTTTCTACCATAAAAGAAACAAAATCGGGTCCAAACGATTTCTCGTTTCTTGCCCTTTGATTCTTCTTGGTTCTATTCTTCTCATGGTTTGATCTTGTCTCTCGTCTTGGAGTCATTATTTATCTCTATTTGTCTTTATCTTCGGACTAATTGTCATCTAATCTAGATGAGCTCCCAGTTCCCTTTGATAAACAAGGAAATATATTTTCCAAGAAAAGAAGCATTCCTAGATTCCATTATTGTATTCTTTTGGATATCTGGATTTTTTGATTCATGTACAATGAAACGGATAAAGCAATGCTTTTTTTCGCAAACCAATGAATATACAATACACAAGATTTAGTCCATCTTTTGGGCTTGGAGGTGCACAGCTACCTTGGCTAAACAACCCCACACTCGTAAGTATTGATATGATGGTTTTCTTCCCATCCATAATTCATAAGGAGTCTCTTCCTTTTCTTTACGAGGTATCTTATTTAAAAGATAAGTAGCCGTCAGAATGGCTTCCCCCCACATGTCCTGACTCATACCAGAACTAATCAACATGGCAGTAACCATTTCTTTCAAGGTACGGTTCTTCCTTTCGGCAATACCGTTTTGCTGAGGTGAATAGGGAGCAGTGAACTCGTGTCTAATTCCATGTTTCGCATAAAGCTCGGCGAATGGAGCCACGTATTCACCTCCTCTATCACTTCGTACAACCTTGATTTTCTTACCAAGTTGATTCTCAACTTCGGTTTTGTATTAGACAACTTGTTCTTTGGCTTCATCTTTACTTTTCAACAAGTAAACTAGCAATAATTGGTACAATCTTCAATAAACGTGATAAGAAAAAAAAAAAAAAAAAAAAAAAAACTACTTATTGCCACCCTTCGTGGGTAGTGATTTCAGATCACATATGTCTGTGTGTATCATATCAAGTGGTTCGGTTGTTGCTTAACCCGATTTGAAAGAAGTTCTTGTAAGTTTGGCTTCAACACAGTTTCCATTTGTATTTAGAATCAATATGAAAGTTCTTGGTATGCTTATTTAAATTTTAATCAAATGACGCACAGAATTAACAACTTTTCATGTCACAAGACCGACCATGCCACACATTAGATGACTCATTCTAAGTAAGCAAAGGAGTTCAGTTTTTTGATATCATTCTAGACACCATTACCATTGAGTTTAAACATAGCATCCACTGCATAGCCCTTACCAACATACATTTTGATTTTGAACAAAACATCTTATCAGATCAAAGACTAGATGAAAACCAAACTTGTTTAAAAGCCAACCGGACACAAGATTCTTGCGAATCTCCAGAACATACAAGACATTAGTCAACTTGAGCTCTTTCTCGGATGTCATCTTCAAAATAACATCTCCTTCACCCTTTATATCAGCAGTTGCAGAAGTTGCCCATATACAACTTCTGTCCATTGTCAACCGCTTTAAAAGAGTGAAACATTCTCTTATCAGCACACACATGACGGGTTGCCCCAGTATCAATCCACCAAACCACTGTTGTTAGTACTACGGGTTAAACCTCAGAGATATTAAGCAACGAGTCAGACACCATTGTATCATATCCCACATCATCATTCACCATATTTGCCTGCGTGGATTCGCCGTTCGGCGCTTGCTATTAAAGCACGGTGTCCAAGGTTTGCGTCACAGTTGTGCTAGTCCCCTGGAACTTCATGGCTTCACTATCCCAGCTTTAGGAGCAAGGTACTCTGACTTCCCTTTGCCCTTATTGTCATTACTTCCTTTTGTCTTTCTTATTCCCCTTGAAATTTTAAACCTTGATGGATGGCCCAGCATGCTCAACCATATTAGCCTTGGCAGAATCAGGTGTATAAGTGTCTTTCTGAGCCAGCTTGTTGTCCTCTTCAATACGAAGACAAACAACCAAGTCTTCAACACTCATCTCCTTTCGCTTATGCTTCAAGTAGTTTTTGAATTCTACCCCAGCTTGGAGGTAACTTTTCATATAATAGCAGCAACTGAAAAGTTTTCAATCAAGGTACATTCCCTCAGCTATGAATGTTGTGTAGCTGAACCTGCAGGTCTTGAACCTGACTGACACGCATTCTTTGAATCAAACCTCTTGTAATCCAAACCAAGCTACCTACGAATTTCTCTATACCACGCATCTTATGTCTTGTATTGCGTTCAATGACTCCCATAATTCTTTGGCTGTCGTGGTCTTGCCTGTACACATTATACAAAGGATCTCATCAACCTTTCAGAACCCAAAATAAAATTGTGACACAAGAAGTCTGATGTTTCCATGCGTCCACTTCTTGCACAGCCTGTGCATTAGAGGATGTACCTTCGGTGAGGAGGCTTCAACCTAGGTGAGTTTCTTCAAGAACCGCGCAAGGCCTAAGGTGGTGAGATAGAAGAACATCTTCTGTTGCCACCTCTTAAAATTCTGACCATTGAATTTTTCTGGTTTCTCAGCATGATTAGCCACTGCGTTGGTAACCGGCGCACCGGTTGTGTTCACAACAGTTGGAGGAGTTTGAGTGTTAGTCATCCTGAAAGATTAACACAAACAGTTAAACAACTGTAATCACTCGGTATCCGCTTGTACCGGATCTGCTTCAAAGAAACTCAGTCTTGGTTTCAATGATAAAAAGATCAGTTTTTTACTAAATCAAGCTTGGTTTAATTACGCAAAACTGTTTCGAATATTATTATGTTCTATATATATGCAAATATCTGTTTTTGTTAAACTGGATTTCCAGCGAAACTCTATATAGTTTGACAGAAATAGTTTTATAAGAAAAACTTGTTAACAATATTATATAAAAATTAAACAGGTTTTAATTTGTGTAAACAGGTATCTGTTTTAAGACCTGTTGGGATACCTGATACTTATAATAGGTAAATCGAATAACTTAACAAGTATTAAATCGATCGAATTAACAGATAATCAAAGCAATAAAAGGTACGGAGCTCGTGTTAAAACACGATTCCCTTAAAACAGATTCGCAGTCTGTTTCCCAGGGTACAACGTCCAAAGCTGTTGCACAGCCGGACTAGACAATCTGACTTGAAAGATTACGGAAAGGATCGAGGTTTAAGATCGATGATAACTGCTAGAATGGCCGCTCAAAGCTGCTGCGTATGGTTATTTGGAGTTCGTTTTCTTTGCCAAATTGAATGAGAATGGTCTGGCTATATAAGCCAACCCTATCTTGGTCAAACAAGCAAAGATAGTTGCCGAAATTCTGCCGAGTCTTTTCTATACAGATTTGAAAATTGTTGATATATTCTACATTTGAACCTCAAGAATTATTCTGAACTGAAACTTATACCAAAACTGGGTAGCAAAAAGTTAGGCGCGTAGGTGAGCAACCGGTAGCTGCATTCGTGTCTGCAGGTCGGCGGGCTCGCATGAGTTCAGTGGATACACCGAACCATCTTTGCCTAGAAATCCATTTTTTGCACCCCCCCCCCGCGCTTAAACCCCACAAAGGAATTTACAAGGCATACTACCAAGGTTTCCATTATAAACCCAATCCTATCTCCACACCCTCCCCTCCTCCCTCTGGGGAGATCGTGGGCCCTAGCCCTTACAGTCCTTCGTGTTCCAGGTGCCTCACTATGAGTCACGATATCTCATCAACTCTAATCCATTTTGGACACAATTTTGGCTCGTTGCGTAGCTCTCTTCAAGGAGAACGCAAAGCCCCATACATCTATTATTATATTATAAATCTACATATATTAATGTTGTCCCTAAGTTAGCAAAAACTATAATTTGCTATACCATATTTTTCCAACAGTTTTTTTAGTAGTTACGTATGGATATTTTTATGATTTATATCAAAGAATTGTAATCTGTGTATCATTCAATCGTGTGTCCTCGTTACGCATTCTAGTACAATGGTGTCTATATTATTCGATAGGTTAACAAAATCATCTGCTTACAAAAACGTGTCGATGTTAATTTAGTTTAATAAGTGTGTATCGAAGGTTTAATGTGTCTATATCAGTTGGGTAACACTTTGCACTTTGGTTATTGATGTATATCTATTTGTATATAAATTATGTAACTTTGCATGCTAAAAAGGTTACAACGAAGCGCGAAACACACTTTATATTAAAGTGGATTTTTACATGTACGTGCAAGACTCTAAATAATAAAAAGTAGTGATATCTTTTTTTTTGAACGGCAACTTTATTAAAAGAAAACTAGCAAAGAGCTATAATTACAAAGAAATTAAAAAAGGGTGTTGTATCCAGACTATCCCAAACTAATAGAGTTTTTACCCCTAGCAATATCCAGAAAAAGAACGCCTAACTATGTCTTCAAAAATACCATCTTTTCGAAGATTTGAATCAGAGAAGAGGAGATGGTTTCTATATGACCAGATACTCCACAGAAGTGTTAATATAACACTCCTACCATCACATGTTTTGACTTGATTGAAGCTGAACCAAAGTAAAAAAGTTAACCAGAATCGATACGAATCACGGGTTCCCAAACTAAGCCCCACCAATTACAAATAGGACCGAGCAATATCTTTTGCCAAGTCGCAACAAAACAGCAAATGATCGAGATTCTCGAGGGCCTCACAACAAATAGGACAAGAAATAGGGGAAACCTGAACTCCACGCCGATGCAAATTAACCCGAGTAGGAAGACGATCCATAGAGATCTTCCACGCCAAAACATTAACTTGTGGGGGGATCTTGCTTGACCCATTAGACGGGACATCAGATTTAGGCAAGAGCATATCGTTCAAGGCAACTACGTAACTTCTTTTACACGAATCACACCGTCACCATTAAGGTCCCAGAACCGACGATCCCCCATGTTAGAAAGCACCACTGTATCGAGAAGATCAAAAATCTATATCTATACTACTATATAAAGCATTTATAATGTGGGGCCCATTAAAAATTAAGATAAGGAGGTGCAATCTTGATCATCCATCTCATTTTAAGAAACCCACATCAATAAGTGACATGTGTCAACAGTTATGATTAAAAATTCACCTTCTATTTTCAATTGAAATATTTTTTTTATCAATTTAATTTTATTATGATCTATTTCACCATATTTTTAAATTTTTTTGCCTCTTCATTCATCATCCATTTTTGATATATTTTTATATGTTTTTGTTTTTTACATTTTTAGCGGGTGTAATTTATGTTGATTTGTATTTTTTACAACTTTAACCTTAATTAAATATGAACTTGATACGTTAAAACTATATATTTTCGGAGAGAGTGTTGTCTTTTTAGATGCGAGAATGATAATGTTAATATGGTATTGGGGAAAGCTCGGGAAATCAAACGAACACATACATTCAAAGTGTTGTGAAATGAAATTACTAAGCGGGTAGGAAATTGCGTAAACAGTTGATTTAGTAAAAATTTTATTGCCGTCGCTATGCGCGAGTAACCAACTAGAAAAATAAAATATAAGATAAGCAGATAGAGGGAGGCGCTTGGGTAATGGTCAACTAATAGAGTTATCTAATGAGTCCTGGTGGCAATCTTTTGGCTAAACGCGCACTAGTAATATGGTTTCTTCCGTGTCTAATCTTGAAAATTGCTCGTGAAGTTGTTCGTATGATGTACAGGCACCATGAGTCCTGGTGGCAATCTTTTGGCTGTTTTAATCACTTTAACCGTTTCAAGGACTTACGTGACCGTGATTTTTCTATCATCCTGTTTAGTCTTCCATCTGGTATGCAATTTTCAAATCATCCACTTTGATGACTATGGAAACCTTTTGGGAAGATAGACCGATATTTTGGTATTTATAGAAGAGCATGCCCATTTGCGCCATCATTTGTCTAAGATAAGTCATAGGTTCCAGAATTTACCTTCTGCTTGTGTTCTTACCATAGTCAAAAGGTACTTGTATCATAAAATGTTGCTTCATTTTCAACAGGTTTCCTCGATTGCACAAGTTGTGGGGGTGATTCTTTGTTTAAATGCTGTAGCCAAGATATCCCACAGGGCACAAGGCATTGCAGCATTACCAAGTAGGTGGCATGCTTTAGCATCATGTGGTATGATAGGTCTCATATGAGATTTTCACATTCAAACGGAAACTTGGAGACTGCAAGTAATTTATTGAGATCGGTTTCTTCAGAAAATGATATGGAAGCTATGAGCTATGCTCCGCTCCCTTCAAACGCACAACTCACGTCTTATTTATCTTCGTATCACAGGCGACAATCATTTCGTAAGTAAAATTATAAACTTTATATATTGTAGTGTAAAAAGTAAACATTTTGGTCTTATAATGCATTTAGAAGGAAATTTTTGTTGGTCGGAATCTTGTATCTGCCATTGCTCTACTGATCTTCGACTACAGTTTGACTTTTGAAGTCAAACATACGAGTATCATGAAATCAGATTAACAACAGCTTTTGTGAAAATTTGGCTACCGAAATTCTTTCTTTACTGGTATATTTTATAGAGTTTCATATAATTCAAGTTATTACCGAAAAAGTTGACTAGATTCCTGTTGACCTCAAAAGTCAAACTTCTTTATTTAAAATTTTGAATATAAGAACTGGCAAAAGAAAATCTCAAATCTTAACCTTACTTATGTCATATTTTAAGGTTCATTTCATGTTATTTATCGTTTTTTTTAACTTGTGGGTCCCACCTTCACACGAGTTAACCCAAACTTTTTTTGCAGTTATGTATCTGCGGAATAATCCAGGAGGCATTACTTTGTATGGTTGGACATGTGACCGGAGTCTCATAAACACAATCTTCTTCATCGAGTTATCACTTGTTCTCTTTGTTCTTGGAAGGACAACCGTATTCACCACAGCCGAATGATTTTTCAATTTCAAGACTTTTTGAAATTTCCAGGTCATACTGTGAGCTTCTGTTCTTATTATCAACAAAGTTTTGACAATGAGAATGCAGTGGGATTAAACACGCGCCCATGTGTTTGTTTCTGTATAATTGTATATGAGGTAACCAATTTATCGATCTTTTTTGTATAGTTGGTTTCATGTTATGTAAGTTTAAAGTTTAAAAAACCATCAAAATATAAAAAGTACTATGATCACATGCATCACGGAGTTCTAAAACGTTTGTAAATAAAACTATACGAATATTTTGCACGATTCGTTTGCATTATACATTGTAAGACTACAACTTAGAGGTTTCTTCAAAATCTTTTGGGCGGGTTATTTCCCTCCCCACTTTTCATTGCCTTCACAAAACTCTAAACTTTTCCCCTCTACACTTTCACAACCTTAAACTTAATCTTTCTGCCACTTATAAACACCAGCACTTAACCAACGTCCCACACCACCACTGTCGCACACTATTGTTGTCACAAGCCACGTTCGTCCTACAACCAAGCCAGTAACAAACTAATCGAATTAGGAGGTACCAAATTGCTACAACTGATGTTGTTGTTAAATTAACCTTTTTAACATCTCATTAATGTTGTTGTTGAGTTTGATACTGGAAGAAGTTGTGTTGTCTATCTGTCAAGCTTTAATCTGGTTATAAGCACTGAACCGAGTAAATTCTGAGTTATATTGTGTAAATATACAAACGATTTGTGTAAGCTGTGGATGTTACTGATATTTGTTTATAGTTTTACTTAGGTTAAGTAATGAATAAGTTTACAATATTTATTATACATATATAATTCGCTTGTGTACTTTGGGAATGTTATTGAATTTTGTTGTTTGATGTGATAATTTTTTTTTTTTTTGCTTTCAATATGAATTGCATAGATTGCTTATGACGTAGTACATTTATAATCTGTATGTGCAAGTGGTGGGTGGTTTTCAAGGGATTAAACAACAAAAAATATTTATTCTCCACACACCGACCTTGTTACGGAATTACAAAGTAAGATGATTATTTATATGAAGTCATTGTTTGGATTATCACTTGTAATCCTAGATTCTGTATTTATACAAGTTAATCTATGGTTTAAGTTGTACTTTGATTTTGCATTTAATTATCACTTGTATTGATTTGGCTTAATTTTAGGCTTTAAGATGCCATTATCTGTTAGATAGTGTTCCATGGTTATAGCTAGCTATGGCTAATATGAGCTTAAGTTAGTATATTCTAATGATTTGTTGATGGATTTTGATTATGCAGAAAAGGAGATTATTATAGGTATTTTGCAGAGTTCAAGTCTGGTAATGTTAAGAAAGAGGCAGCTAACAGTCTACTCGTCGCTTTTCAAGTAAAGTAGAAATATGGCTATGTAATTTCTGCTTTACCATATGATAGAGATTGGTTTTAAGCCTACTTATTTATCTTTCATAATTATTGTACCCTTTGTATGCGCAAAATATCTGATGTATATTTAAGAACAGAAAAACTATGAATTGTACATTCTTTTTACACGGGTGGATTTATGATAGAGCTCTGTATAGCTTATGGTATATGTGACTTGCCCACGAAATGCAAAACCAAAGATTTCCTGTTAGATGGTTATACCTTCACATGTGTATAAACTAGCTTAATGTAATTTGGGAGTAATATGATCTGTGGGTAAAATTCCTGATCACAATATTAACAATGTAATCTGATCTTAATATTAATTATGCATACATTCATCTACAATCGACGTCAATAGGCTTTCATTATCTGATATTCTGTGTCGTATCTTTATGGTGATCCACTTTAGTCGTTCATCATGTTTATGAATGTATAAACTCTTGTTTTGTTGCCTACTTGCCTACAACACAAAAAGAATATTAAGCCCGCACAAAGCAGTTTTACAAGATTGGTTGTAAGTTTTACATTCTCAGTTTACTAACCAGTTATATGTTCTGTTTACAGTTGGCTTCCACCACAACAGAAGCTGATTTATCTCCTACCCACCACATTCGTTTGGGTTTGACTTTGAACTTCTTTGTGTTTTGTTACAAGAATATGAACCCTCCTGAAAGGTATGGTTTAAACTCTTTATCCCTCGATATTTTTACACACTTATATTCAGCAATGTGCTAAGCTGCATATAGTTTGTTTTTACATTGACTTGTGTTAGGGCCTGTCACTAGGCCAAACAAGCTTTTTATAAAGCTATCTCAGAGCTTGATTCGCGGAGTGAGGAATCCTACAAACATAGCACTTTAAGTTTGCACCTTCTTAAAATCACAAAGCTTGATTCCCTGAGTGAGGAATCCTACAAAGATAGCATTTTACATATATTCTCAGTTAGCACTTGTGATTGTTTCTTATAATCAATATTAATTTTTTGTATGCTATTCATTGTTGGAGATGCACTTCTGGAAAGTTTGAGAGATCAGAAGCTTAAGAAGTTTCTTTGGCTTCTTTTCTCAAAACATTTCGACATAATAGCTGGAAGGGCTAATGGTCTAAAAAAGCATCAAACTTGTCACGTTTTTCTTTTGTAAGCTATGAACTTACTAATTTTTCTATAGAATTCAAACACTTTGCTAACCTTCCTATTGTAGCACTAATTAACAAATCAGGTGACGTGGCACTAGTTTAATACACTTATCCAATTTTATTTTTTTGCCAATGTTATATTTAACCCTTCACTTTAGTCTAAATATGTGTTTAGATAATATTAATTCGCGATCTTCTATCCAGTTATGACCTTTATTTGTTATGCGAGTGCATTAACACAGATCCACTAATCGGTCCCACTACACTGCCCTCGGCCCCATATTGACTCCGCAGTAGAGAATTACAATCCACACTCCGTTGACACAACCTCGATACGCACCTCATGACACTACCGTACATCTCTCAACATCTCATTATCAATTGTCACACATAATACAAACCCCACACGCCCCGCACCTCCCCGACTCCTTCACCATATCCACACCAACGGTTAGCTGATTTGTATCTTCTCCATGGGTTATTTCGAATGACAGAACGGATCTGTGATGAGGCAATGCATCATGCATTGTAGTAATTGGTTCAAATTATATCAGAAGTCACTCGGCTTAGATAATGTGTAAATTATATTTGACACTATTTTTTTTATAAAGAAACTAAAATTTTAGAAAGTAAGAGTGTGCTTTAGGTGAAGCCAACCACAAATCGACCTGCTCGACCCCATAGTTACGTGGTTTGACCTGCCAAATTTTGCGACCTCTAGTTACCTTGTTTCAATATTTATTTGACTTGCATGAGCAAAGCATCAAGCAATGTAGTATCAGTGTGTGTATGTGCAACACTGTGCTCAGTGTAGCATCGCAGAAACAATTTCTGAACCACGGATGTAACAGGTACATGCTATGCTGGACTAAGGAAATGGTTTGATTACTAATTGGACATGTCATTGCAGGATCCGTGATTGGTTCTAACTGCAAGGTATTGGCTGGGCAACCAGATATTGATGGTTTCTTGGTTGGTGGAGCTTCCCTCTAGGTAATATCCTAGTTGTAGTTACATCTGTCCAGTATCATCACTAAATAGCAGTGTTGTGGAGATTTGACGTGACGATTTGCCCATTTCGAGTGCGGGTCAATTTTGGCCGGTCGTTTGTATGAATACTACCCACGCGGGTTAAGTATCAATTTGAATAAAAATTGTATGAGCATTTACCCATTTTGAGTGCGGGTCAATGCTCGATTATAAGTATTTACATCTTATATGAGGAGTGTGTATGTGTAGAAGATTCTAATTTTTTGTCGTTGATACGGAAAGTATGTGAATGAAAATTCCAATCTATTCTTAAACATATAGAGTTCTTGGTCATGAAGAGCAGTAGAAGTTGAAAGTGCAAAGCATTTGTGGGATCAGTTAGCGGGGCCCTCTCAGAGCACTTGTGCCCAGGTTATCCATGCAAGACCAAATAAAGTGAACACAATAGAGCATAATGCTGGAGAAGATGATAACATGGGTAAGACAATGACACTTTTTATTTGAATGAAAAGCATCATGGCCCTTTTTATTCATTTTTTGGTTACAAGTAATTATAACATATTTCAGATGGGATTGCAATGGGGAAAGATTTGGAAATTGGAGTCCACAGAAATTCAGACAAAGGTATCGAATTATATACGAATGAAGTGGCTGAACCAAAGACCGCTAATAATGTTATGATTGCGAAAACAAATGGAGGATACTGATATGAGCACTCACAGGCGAAATGTTGTTAGACAGTCGGATCTTTCAACCTTCTCGAGGTGATTTTTTAAGGAAACAACAGAAAGAAATGTTACTGAAAGTGTGGAGAGGGAAGTGGGGTCCACTGGTGGCGGAGAGTGGAGAATGGAAGATGAAGAAGAGATTGAATCATTGAGTTAAAATGGTGGATTTTGTAAAAAATAATTGGCAAAAAAATGTATTAAGATAGTGCCGCGTCAGATTTTTTGTTAATTAGTGTTACAATAGAAAGATTAACAAAGCAGTTTGAATTCTATAGAAAAATTAAAAGTTCATAGCTTACAAAAGGAAAATGTGACAAGTTTGAATACTTTTTTAAACCATTTGCCCTAGCTGGAAATATGGCATAGCAACATTTCTTTTTAATTTTTTTTAGATACAGCCATGTTTCTTAATAGAAAAACAGGGTTCTATTATATTTTTTTATTAATATAAAATCACATTAGAGCCAGTTTTTAAAACTGGGATTTATTTGCTTTGCACATAAAGTGCCCACCCCTTTGAGCCCTTATGCAAGCCTTTCTAACAGGCTCTATGGCGTTTTTTGTACTATTTCCATTTAATTATCGGGTGTCAAAAAATGATCTAAAGTTTTTTATATTCTAAACTAACTGAAAGTTATACGCGTAGAAGACACTCTCGCTTTGGGGAGGAAAGAGAAAGATTAATTAAAATTAAATATTACTCGTATATAAAGCTCTTGTCGCTCTCGGACCCTCATGGTTAAGGAGCATAGTACTATGACATTTGAAAATAAAATTGCATTTAATTTTATTACTTATGGCTTATTAGTTTTCATTAATTCTTTGATTTCGTTTTTCAGCATGTGTTATCTAATATTTCGACAGGTAAATTTTTTTGACAAATACTTTCTTAAAAATATCATATTCTTAACAAAGTAGATAAATTTAGTTTTAAGTTTGTCATGAAACTATTAAAAGCAAAAGCTACATTAATATTTATAGACAATTATGGACGGTGGCGTATATTAACATTAATATGTGTTCACAATTTTTTTAAGTATATACGTGACTAGTAAGTGAGATCAAAAAAATTCACTGGTTTAAATTGTAATTAAGTATTTGAATATTAATGTATTACATTAGTTTTTGTAAATATGAATATTTTTGTCTAACAACATTACTCATTTTTTAAGTTTTTAATTATTAAGCAAATGTGTCTTCTCTTTACATGTTGTATAGATGATAACATTGATGTTCTTTTAACAAAGCGTATCAGAAGATAAATAAATCAAACCCGACACATATTAATATTAATTGTTATTTCCTAACGCTAAGCATGGTATTTGCTTCGAAATTAGCTTTTTTTTGCAATCAAATACTTAATTTGTACCTTCAACTATTTAAAAACTTCAATTGTTTGTTTTTTTTACTTATACAAAAAATTTCAATTTTCTTACACACTAGAGTATTTTGTTCACCATTTTTGCAAACTTGTGATGGTCGAGTTTCAACTAATTGTTTATTTTTTTTACTTTTATCGGATGAGAACTCAGGGCCGGCCTCGTGATGGTCGAGTTTGTATGAGGTATCTGAGTTGTGTTGTTGCTGTGTTTTCAAAGAAATAAACCTGGTCCTTTATGCACACTTGAAAGGCATGCATAATGTTTCACTCTTGAGTCACATTTTCTTGTTAAACCATACATGGTAAAGTATTTCTTGGATTCAAGCATGGTCATTGAACATGGAATATAAGAGGATTACTGTTGATATCGTGGGAGCAAAACCAAGAAAAGGGGAGGCAATCTATCACGAGAGTTTATGGGTTTAGGAGAAAATAGGTGTGGGCTTTTAACCGGTGGTTTAAGGAGGATAAAGAGGGGCTTGGAATACTTGAGTTTATTTAATAAGAATCCAAACGTGACCAGATGTATGTATAGGAGAAAAATATCGTCATTTATGCTAGTTTGTAGGACTACATGGGTTTTTATTTTTAGGTTTTATTTAGCTCCTTAATTTATAAAAGTTAAGTTTTTTGGTGTAAGTTATTTTTAATGGATTTTTACCTTGATAGAACTTAATAAACGTGGCCAAGTAACTTTCTTGCCGTGTAAACAAATTATACGATGAATATGAAGAGATTGAGTAAGGTCGTAATGAGTTTAGATTACGTTTCTAGCTAAACGTTGAATTTTTGGTGCATACGCGATTTAACCAACGTGGTTTAGATACATAGTTACGCGAAACAAGTTAAAATAATAGAAGAAAATAGTTAATTAATGAAAACTCGAAGTCGTATCATGACCTGAAATTTCAGGGTGTTATAACAATCGAATGATCAATTTCCGCGTTCATTGTATGAAAAAACTAAGACACTGGTTTGGCTTGCGGGTTTGACAAATGCTTAGAAGAAAAGTTTTTTGGTATTATTGATTAATAGCTTGTTTGGTTTGTACTATGTATTATATTAATTGTACTTTGAAGTGATGGGGTATTTTATAATAGCATTAATTATAACATTAATTATATGTGTGTATTGGTGCATTAAATAGTTGTATACATAGCATTAAAACTTGTATTACTTAAAAACTATATAAGTTTTGTGTATCTAAGGATTGTACCATACGCTTTATGATATGTGTTATTTAAAATTAGGTTGCATTTAAAGATTGTACCATAAACTTAATAAGTTGTATTACTTAAAAAATTTTGTGCATTAATGAAGAGAGCGAGGTATTTTTGTTTTATAGGTAGTATAAATTGTCCAAACTTCAAAGTGCTTGTAACCCTATGAACGAGGTTTGTAACCCGCACTTTGCCGCGGAGTGCGAGGACTAACTTTGCAACGGACCGATAATTCTAATTACTATTTTTGTAAATTGTTATAAAATTTTTACGAAACTAGTTCTTAGGTTAGCGATCCGTTGCAAAGTTAGTCATTAAGGACTAACTTTGCAACGAACCTATAACATAAATGACTAATTCTGTAAATTCTGTATTGGATTTTTTTATTGAGAAAAATGTGTTTTATTTTTTAATAAAAAAAACTCACGATTTTCAAAGTGATACTGCTAAATGTTATACTATACTATAATATATTGTAAAATAGATGATCATGATATAATCCTTTAATTAATATATTATAAAGAGTAATTTCTTTTTTCTTATATTCAGTTTTGGTTATTAACTATGTGAAGGTTAATCTTTTTTTGGAAGGGCGTTTGGGTTGATGATGGACCATGTTTGATGAACCATTTCCCTTCGTCTTTTTTGAGCTTGATCTTAATCCTAATTGTTTTATGGGTTTAAGTCGTAGAGATGAGATCCCCATAGAACATGCATTCATTAAAGAACAAGGGAGATGATCTTGTCCATTGATTTGATTATGATCCAACGGTTGTGATCAAAACCCCCAACCATATTTAAACCCCCAAAAATATCTCTTACCCTTCATTTCTTATCCCCACTTTCTTTCTCATAAAAAAACACACACATATTAACCACCACCAGAAAAATTTTCTCTCTCATAAAAAAACACAAACACCATCGGAAAAACACAAACACCGCCTTAAAAACAAACAAAGCAATCGAAACACACACAAACCACCATAAACCGTCCTCGTCGTCGATCCTCCATATCACCGTCAATCTGAAGTA
>BQNB010112918.1:4027-22051 GCA_026074375.1 Tanacetum coccineum | reverse complement strand
GGTGCTCGAGGAGTGGAGTAGGGCGAAGAGGTGATTCGTTGTCGAACCACTATAAATCCTCGCGTTGTGGTTTGATTGTTCTTTGTCTTATCTCTCGTCTTACATTATTTTTTCATACTATCCTATTAATTATTTATATAAGTATATTGTTCATATTGTGCAAGTGTTGAATTCACATAAAGTCGAATATAGAATTTTTACAAACACGTTAAAACCTTAAATTAAAAAGCGGTAAACTATTCAACCCCCCTTTTAGTTTTCCACAGACTTGAACTAGCTTGAGTAAAGTTTGAGTAAAGCTCCAGTCTTTGAGGTTTTATGTTGATAAGTGGAAGCCTTCTAATGACTAGTTATTAAAGAGCTGATATGTTTTTTTTGAATATTTTGATTTGTTGTATGATTAACGGTAAAATGTTTTAAAAATTGTGTCTGGATTCTAACCCATTGTTTTCTGTTTTTCTTAAAGCATCGGCTCTTCAAACAAATCCACACTACCTAGACGAAGCACATTGTGTTGGCATGTAGCTAAGAAATATCCAAGTTGGAATCAACAGATCAAATAGCTTGACAATAGCCCGATATAGACTTTTAATTTGAGTTGAACAACTTGAGTCAAGTCTGAGCTCGAGTAACTTGATAAAAGTTTGAGCGCATCACATCCGATTGCTTACAGTTTGAGTGCATCACATCCGGATGCTTACAGTTTGAGCGCATCACATCCGAGTAACTTGATAAAAGTTTAAGCTCCAGCTCGTAATAGTTTGACTTAAACGAGCTCGAGTCAAGTTCAAGTAAGTTGATAAAAGCTCGGGTTCTTTACATCCATTAAATTACACATTAGATATGACTCTAAAATTGTGATAAAAGTTAGAACGCAAGTTTTATAAGCTCATACTTGATTTATTTTAGGTTTCGAACGACCTTGATTCTTTTTTTTCCTTTGTACTCAAGCTCAAACCCAATAAGAGGTCTTTCAAGTTTAATCTGAAAGAAAGCTCGACACCTTTGTAATCTTGACTAATGTTTCTTCTAAATTAAATAACGTGTTTGTGGGCAGGGACAGAACCAAGGGGTTCCCGCGGGTTTCGGGGAACCTCATGGATTTTTTCGATATAGTGTTAAGTTTTGAGAAAAACATCGATTTTTCCTAAATGAACCCGGTCTATCAAAATGTGTTTCTAGTATTATTTAATTAGTATGCATCAAAAAAATTTATGAACCCAACCATATTTGATGTTGGTTTCATCCGTGTTTGTGGGTTATACTAGCCGGTAGAATGGCGCATCGGAAAGAAATGTTATTGACAAAAATGTCCTATGTTAACTTTGTATTTTTTTTAGACATGCGTAACTTTTATTTGACAATTCCTTTCATGTTCTCCTATTCTTTGCATATAAATCTCCCAAAGAGGTCGTTGTATTTTGCATTTCAATTGTAAGCGGCCATTGCATTTCATTTGACGTTTCCATTTCAATGATATAAGCCCAATCTCACATTGGTAAAATATAGATGTTAAAGGCGAGATAATACTTTGGCGAACTACTATTATCAGGGCCGTCTTTGAGAGTGTGTGGGGTGGGTGACCACACAGGGCCTCAAAAATTGTAGAGGCCCCAAAATTTGTCTCCTTAACAATATGTTAAACGCTTAGATAACTAACTAGCATTATATCTTATAAACAATGACATTTTATATATATAATTTCTTTCGAAAGGTCTTATTATGTAATTTCGCCCATGACTCTCAAAAATTTTAAAATTTTAAAGACGGACCTGACTATTATCATTGCATAGATGGTAAAGGTAATGGTATAACTTGAGCTTAACCCTTGACTTTATCCTCATGTTTTGTTAATTAACGAGGTTTTTAACCCGCACTCTGTTGCGGAGCGTGAGGTTTTACGTTAAGGATTAACTTTGCAACAGAACGATAACCCAAAAACTATTTTCGTATAAGGTCATTATTAAGGACTAACTTTGCAACAGAATGATAACTCAAGGATTATTTCCGTAGTGCAAAGTAAGGGTGAGCATGGTGCGGTTTGGTGCGGGTTTTGACTATAACCGAACCACAACCGCACTAGCGGTTTCAAAAATAAAAACCGAACCACACCACATTTTGCGGTTTCGGTTTTGAGGGTTTTTGCGGGTTTTAGCCGCACTGCACCATCACTTATAACTTATATAATTAATGTGCGTTTTTTCGGTTTTTGTTTTACAACTTTCGTTTTATATGTTATAACAATGCATATATTTAATGTAAACACACACTTCACTTATGAATTATAACAATATTAATGGTAACATGCAGTAGAAGCCTTATATCACACATTAAATAATCAATGCGCCGTTTTTCGGTTTTAAATTAATCAATGTGCGGTGCGCTGCGGGTTTTTTTGTTCGGTTTTACGAGTAAAACCGCAACTGCACCAGATTTTGCAGTTTTTCTTTTTCTTAAAACCGATCCACCGGTTTTTGCCGTGGTGCGGTTTTTATGGTTTGATTTTTTGCGATTTTTGCGGTTTTGCGATGTGCGGTGCGGTTTCTGCTCTCCCCTAGTGCAAAGTTTGTCCTTGATGACTAACTTTGCACTAGGGGTGAGCAGAAATCGCACCAACTTTGCAAAGGACTGATAACCCCAAAGACTATTTTAGTAAATTGTTTATAAACTTTTTTACAGAAATAGTCTTTGGGTTAGCGTTCCGTTGCAAAACGTATCGATAACCTCGAGGAGGTACAAAAAGAGACTATTTACGTAAATTATTGAAAGTTCTTTTTTCTTTAACAAAAATATATATTAAACTTAAACATTTTCTATTAAATCGTATGTATGTCAGAAGCATTGCAATATTGGGCTCGTTTTGTTCGTAATTCGAAGATCTTTTAAGTGGTATATATTTTTATGAATGACTCAATAGATGTTCCATATTTGATAAATAATGTTTGTTATATATAGAAGTCGTAAATAGCTAAAATTTTGAGGTCGTTTTAGTAACTCTTCATATAGTTTGAGGGTGCGGTTGGTAAGTTTTTTTAAATTGATTTTTTGAATTTGAGAAAAGTGAATTTTATTTTTTAATATTAAAACTCACTTGGGCATCGTGTATTTGTTTCTTGGGCATCGTGGGACTCTCGATTTCCTAGGCGGTACTTCTAAATGTTACGTAGTAATAATTTGCAAAAAAAATTCTCGACTTTTTGACCGGTTGTGTTAATTAACTTGCAAAGGGTCGGAGGTACAGGAAGCAGCTTCTTTACTTTTGGGTAAGAGTAAGGTTATCTACATTCTACCTCCTTTCATTATCTCATGGAAAACATGATTGGATACGTTGATTGTTATATTTTGGTGATTCTAATTTTCGACTTTTTGACCGACTAACTCACGATGTCTAAACCACACAAACTTACACTAGGTAAAGCACTCCTTCTTTAGGATGTTGCCGCGATCACTTAAAAATTGTTTGCATCTAGCGAATTTGAGACCTCACACATTTTAAAGCGATAATCACAAGCCTTTTGACATTATAACATTCTTGAGTGGTTATTAATTTGCAAGATTAATAAATCAACGGTATCCAATTCTGTCTTTCTTAAAGTAATAGGGGAAATGAGATGTAGACAACTTTACCCCTACCTGAAAATAGAGAGACTACTTCTAGAGGATTTCCAGCAATAACTTGATGAACTCTTTTAATGCTAATTGTACATGGTCAAGTGAGCGTTATGAATTGTGGGGAAAATAAGGAGGATAGTTGCCTGATCTCGATGTGTAGAAAGAGAGTTTGCTTGAGGTTTATGTTCCTGTGTGAAAGCCTTTTAATGGATAATTTGTTTCTTCTAAATGAACTAAATTGTCTATAGTGTTACGATTCTTTTTTCCTTTTACTGCTTTCATTTTATCATATGTAATAGGGATTATCGTGCAAATACGATAAACTTATCTGGAAAGCTTCTAGCTCTAGTGGCTAGTGCTAGTAATAACATGGTCAGAATTGGAGTTTATATCACTAATATGCTATGTTCTCGAGTTATTATTGGGATGAAAATAAAAAAAGTAGTAACAAGAGAAGATAAGAGAAAGGAAGAGAAGAAGAATCATCCCAAAAGTGGGAGGAGGATTTTGTAATCAAAATAGCTTGTATTTTCCTTTCCTTTTTTTCTTTTCTCTTGTTAAAAAATCTCGAGAACACAGCTAGATTTTAGTTTCTTTCCAAATCCTTTACTTTTTCCCCAAAATAAATCTTGAGAACATAGTGTAAGGCTAGTAGGATCAGTCACTATCCTTTCACCATCTACATTAGCTCACTTCAATTTTCTTTTTCCTCTCATTTCTCCTCACTCCCTCTCACCTTTCACCTGTTTTGATCACCATCCATTCACCTTTCATACCCATTTTTTATTTAAATACTTTTATTCATAAACCCAAAAACGTAAATATCAATGTAAACAAGAACGTATGAAATAAAAAACGTAAAACGTACGAAATTAAAAACTTTTATTCATAAATTAAAAACTTTTATTTATAAAAACTTAAACATACAAAATTAAAAACAATACACAGATATAAATAAAAACTTAAACGTACTAAATAAAAAACGTAAACTAATATGGCAAATTCCACTTCTCCTTTATCCTCGCCCTTATTTCTTCCATCGGCTTGAGTGCATCCCCAGTCAAGTGATTATATGGCTGCATATAGAACATTATGTCTTTTTGACGTTGTTTATAATCCTGCATTGCTAATTCTCGTTCACGAATTTCTACCTCTCTCCTTCTATTAAAAAAATTTATTCATAAATTAAAAACTTTTATTTATGCAACTTAAACATACGAAATTAAAAACAATACATAGATATAAATAAAAACTTAAACGTACTAAATAAAAAAAGTAAACTAATATGGCAAATTCCGCTTCTCATTTATCCCCGCCCTTATTTCTTCCATCAGCTTGAGTGCATCCCCAGTCAAGTGATTATATGGCTGCATATAGAACATTATATCTTTTTGACGTTGTTTATAATCCTGCATTGCCAATTCTCGTTCACGAATTTCTACCTCCCTCCTTCTGATCTCTAAAAAAGCTAAGCATTCTTTTTTCTTCATTGCCATGGAACATTCGTTGTGCAATGCCAACTCGGAGACCATCAACCTAGCCAATGTTTCACAGTTCATACTTGATGACGATCCCGATGATCCTGCCCCTTTCTTCTTCAAACCTTTCGCTTTGTCCCTGCCCAATGGTCGTGCAAGTTCCTGCACCTCATCTTCCTCGTCGTCTCCAACGGCAACATTCAGATTAATACTAGCATCCTCAGACTCTGTGTTGAACGAACTAGACCCAGATGTCTTGTATCTCTTGGCATCTTTTTTCTTTCCGTCAAACTTTGGAACTTCACTATCCATCTATTTCGAACTTTTTCTTAAAACCTTCCAACAATGACGAAGTGTAAATGATACTCCGAATTCAGCTTCATAGTCAAGAAGTGTCGTTGCGAAGTAATCTAAGTCTCCGGCTCCACTCGCATGCGCCATACGCACGACGTTAGCGTGCACTCCACAAAACCGAGCCACGTTCAGGTGCACCGTCTTCCATTTTCCGTTCACCATATTGTAAGTTCGACGACTATGTGCCTTTGTTTTGCTCTCCATGTACAGTAAAACCTCAGTCTAAAATCCACACTCCTTCCTCGCGTTACCAACGACGCTATTTTCGGATATGTGAACCCAACCTTTACACAACGCAATTTCTTCTTTATTGGTCCATGCAGTGCAACGGGGTACCTCCTCGTTTTGAGCCCTCATCTTTTGGCGTCTTCTAGACAGCTTCGGTTGGGCTGGTACTGGTGGTGGGGTCGCGAATTCGACGGGAGAGACCTCACGAGCGGTGTTTTGATAATCTTCCAAATTGTGAGGTTCGTACATATCTTCATTTGGAAATGAAAATAGAAGACATGGGTTGTTGCGTATGTGGTTGTGATGACAAACCACCCATTTGGGTTTGTGAGACGTAGTTGGGGTTATCGAATGAGAACGCGTTTGGTTGTGAGGAGAATTGGCTAAACACGTTTGTTTGTGAGAATTGGCTAAACGCATATGGGTTGAGGTATGGGTCCGGTGCCGGTGATGGGTTTCGGTATGGTTGGTTTGTGTAAGGTTGGTTACTTTAGTATGATTGTGGTTGTAAGTTCATTTTTTGGTTTGATGGTGGAGTATTTTTATCATAAACGTGTCGTCGGGTGTCGGGGGAGTGTTTCGGGTAGTTTTTCTTTGTTGACGTTTAGTGTTTCGAGGAGGGATTTCTTGAGACATTTTTGTAAAGTGAGAAGTATGTATAAAAAATAGTGAAGTTGTGAGTATTTATAAGTAAAAAATGAGGTAGTGAGAATTTTTTTAATAAACTAAACAGTCAAATAACAAGGGGGGCTCACATTTTTTTTAAACTCACGCATGGTGAGTGGCTCACCATTCATACCGTTTTTATTTTTTGCCAACTCACGGGTGACATGGGGTGAACCTCACTCGGTGAGAGGTCACACCCACTCCTACCAGCCTAAGCTCATCTTGTGCGTGCACGAAGCATACAACTAGATTATATTTCAAACCTAATCCCACATTGATAAAATATGATTCTTAGTGGTACATTATAAGAGTAAAGTATATTTTTGGTCCTTGTGGTTTGATGCGTTTTTCACCTTTGGTCTAAAATTCAAAAAAGTTTTAGTTTTAGTTTAAAAGGGATACTTTTATTTCACTTTCAGTCAAAAAGCATGTTGTTTTGATCTTTGTGGTTTGGTGGGTATTTCACTTTTGGTCCAAATTTTCAACATGTTTGGACTGAAAGTGAAACAAAAGTATCACTTTTAGACTAAAACTAAAACTTTTTTAAATTTTGAACCAAAAGTAAAAACCTAACAGTTGGAATAACGCTACCATAAGACAGAATAGACCAAAAATGGGTAAAAAGTCCATATTATAAATAAGTTTGAAAGATTAAGCTTAGCTGCCACGCAATTATAGATCCTTGTTGAGTTCATGAAGATTAAGTTGTTTTTGTGTTCGATAAAGTTTTGATTGTTTTCGCGTGAGAAAGACCTTGATATAATTCAGTAATGCTCTTGTCATGAATCAAGGTTTTGAAGATAGCTGTAAAAATAATTATTGCACAACTTAGAGTTGAGCTTTCTTGCGTTGGGTAATGGAGCTAATTCATGTTGAATAGGAATATTCACTTAAGAGGTTAGGAGCTTGAGGAAATGGGTATTAACCTGCTTTTGTGTTCTGATAGAAGTAACTTGGGATGGTGTCCTTTGACTTTGGGATTCGGGGTTTGACTGTGTGCGTGTGGTGGTTGGCAAGCCTTAAGAAGGAATGATCCCTAGATACGTAGTGCGGTTCTCGGAAAATCTGTGCAAACAAATTTACGATCGGATAAACTCAAACTTGCGCTGATGAACCTAGTTCTTTTACATTCAGTTTCGTAGACATCCGAGAGGAGGGTTGGGAACTCACTCAAGTTGAAGAGTTAGCGAAAGTCGTGGCATTATATGCCTCTATTGTGGTGCTACGTCGAGTCGCTCTTTTACATGGTCTTGGATCATTGAGTACTAATCTGGTGGTTATACCGTGCTTCGTCAAGAAACATGTAGATTCGCGATTACTTTGAAAGGTTGATCATAAGACGTAGGTGGTAGTCGATATGTTCCCAACAAAGTGATACACCTTCGTTGGATAGGTATGATTGACGAACTCCTTACCTATGATTTAACATTTTCTGACGTGGTATAGATATTGAGTCTCTATCTTGTGTGTGAATTGTGTGTCGGGATTGAAAACCAATGATCATTTGTTTTCGCTTGTAACACGGCAGTAGAAGATTTCTAAATTAATATAATCGCGGTGGCTGGGATCGTGCTTTTATCGGCATATTAACTCTTTCGGAGACATGGAGGTCTTGGATTCTATAATGTAATACTGCCGAAGAAGGAATTAAATAGCATGTTCAAAGTATTTATTTTGTGATGTGTTGGCTAATTATGGGAATTTGTTGTTCGTAATAGTAGAAGTCTGTTCGAGGCCAATGCCCAATATCTAAAGGAGACGTTTTTTGAGTGAGATTATTTGTAGTTCTTATTAACATGGTGTCGGATATAGATGCAATAATTTGTTTTGCTGCGTGACTGATTGTATAAAAACCCGTCTCTTTGATTTTCTTAGTATTTTCTAGTTCCTTGCTAGTTTTTCTTTAATAAAAAGTTCGCCGTTAATAAGAAAAAAAAAAAAATCATCTATATTTTAGTGTTTTTTCTATTTTCACTGACTATTAATTCTGTCTTACTGCTACCTGTCGTATTGTCCGACTTATTAATTCTGACTTATGAACCTGTCTATTATAAAGCTTCTAGTGCTAATAGCTAGTAACATGGTCAGAGTTTGATATTTCTGGCTACTATTGGTACCCCCTGACCCGACAAAAAGTACGGAAAAGGTACAAAAGATTCTTTTTGTACCCTCTTTTTGCAGTATAACGCAGTTTTATTTCAGGTTCTGTTCCGTATTTTTTGACAGTTTCATGCTTTTGACTTGTTAAACTTTATAATTTTCATTCCGTATTTTCCGTGTCACAGTTTTATAACATATACAAAATTATAAAAAAAAAAATGAAAAAAACCGAAAAAAACATGGGAGGTACGGATGGCTTTTTAGGGGGTACAAATAACATAAGCCTTCTTGAACACATTAACTTGCAAAATGACGTATATTGCCATAGTATCCATCTGTCCAACATCTGTCTTTTTTCATTCCACATGTCACATACAATTCATCACACACATTCACCACCTTTCCCTAAATACCACCTCCTAAGTTCCTCACAACTCATCACACAAGCATACTAAATGGCAGAAACACACTATGGATACCAACAACATAACCAACGCCACCCTATGGACACCACCAGACCTCATTTCCAAACACACCAAAACCAACAAAACACTCACTCCAAATCTAAACTCTTAGCAGTCCTTACTCTCTTCCCACTAGGTGGCCTCTGCCTTATTCTCTCAGCTCTCATTCTCACTGGCACACTCATTGGCCTCACTGTTGCCACTCCAGTTTTCGTTCTCTTTAGCCCGATACTCGTCCCAGCTTTAATAACCATTGGGCTGGCTGTCACAGGGTTCTTAACTTCAGGTGCTTTTGGGATCACTGCTTTGTCTGCATTGACTTATATAGTTAACTATTTTAGGAAAATGGGTGGTGGTGCTAGTGCTGGTGTTGGTGGGTCTGTGCATGATCAGTTGGATTACGCGAAAAGACGGGCTACTGATACAGCAGGGTATTTGGGTCAGAAAGTGAAAGATGTGGGTCAGAAGACACAAGATTATTCTGGGAGGACTTAAGGTTGGGTCTTGATGTTGGTTTTTATGGACAGTTAGAATAAAGAGTTGTGCTTATTTGTATTTTGTTTGTTGTGTTGTGAATGTATAATCTAGTGATCAATACTTTGATGTCATGTGCAACTGTTGCTATGGGATGATAATGTCTATATATATCAGTGTATGATTTAAGTCATTTAACATATAAAACAAATGAATGTTATGAAATAAACTTTGCATATTGGTTTTACATATTAAATTATTTGCTTGAACGATTTGTAATTTTGTGCACCATCTTTTTCATGAATATACCAGTTAACTTTCTTTTTACCATACTGTTCTAAGTTCTATAATGAACCAAACCATATATATAATGTTCATTTGATGAGTATCATGCTTACTTATATGATGTCCTTATTTGATCCCAGCTCGAGTAGAACTCAACTATGAAAAATAACCAATTATCAAATCGTGTTTAATTCATGTTTCGTTTCTTGAAGCCATTGGTCTTGATGCTCTTTGGGCTAGGCCTTTTCTGTTGGTGGGGGCTGTTTGAGTCAGGCTAGCTGAGAAAAATTGAGGACACGATTTAGCCTCGAGGTGAGATATGCACACGGGGTCTTGCCCCCCTCAAGATTATGGCCACGAATATATTTTTAACCGATGTTTTGAAAATCGGGTCTCTAATCAATCCCAATCCGGTCGAGTCAGCGGATCATTGGGTTCCCGGGTCTCTAATCAATCCCAATCCGGTCGAGTCAGCGGATCATTGGGTTCCCGGGTCTCTAATCAATCCCAATCCGGTCGAGTCAGCGGATCATTGGGTTCCCGGTTCAACCATCAGATCAAACTGGATCTTTTACAACAAAAAAAACAAAAGATATTTGTAATGATATAAAAAAAATCTATATATAAATTATAAACATCGATATACCATCAGATCAAACTGGATCTTTTACAACAAAAAAAACAAAAGATATTTGTAATGATATAAAAAAAATCTATATATAAATTATAAACATCATAGTATATATCGAGTTTAAAAATCATTTACTAACAAATATAGCATATAAAAATAAAATTACGTTGTAACTTGTAAGTATATATAATTAACTTGTTTTATTTGTAAATAAACACGAAAAACCTAAAATTCGATCGGGTCTCGAAACACGAAAAAACCAAAATTCGGTCGGGTCTCGAGAACCGGGTTGACCTAGGTCACTTCAAACCTGGCGGGTCTAATCAGGTTTAAAAATATAAAACCCGACTTAATTTGACCTGTTTTCCCATCAGAACCGGTTTAACCAGTTGAACAGGCCGTATCGAACCGGATTTTTCAAAACATTGTTTTAACCCTTGCATTTTAGAATGATAGACAATATTAGTAAGAATGTTAAAAGAAAATATAAATTAACTTTTTAAAAACAAATATGTTACCGTTTAGCCTCTTCAATTATACTTGTGAAGTTTCAAGTAACACAACCCAAACCTTAAATTAAAGTTGTCAAGTTTCGAGTAACACAACCCAAATAAGGTATTCCTTGCAAGAGGAACTGGAACTGAGATGTAGTGTAGTTACTGGTTACCCTCGATAATTTAATTTACACAAACAACGATCTTAATCTTTTATATAATAAAGCACATCTTTGAATGGAGACTTTCATATTCTTAAAAAATCAATTCTTTTTTAATAGGTAATATTCTTTTAATTATTATTTATTTATTTCAAGTATGCCTTGTTGAGAAGCCAAAATATTTCTTTATTTGTCAATAATATTTATAATTTTATTGATTTTGCTAAAACAATTGTTCAAATTCACATGTGTCAAAATAACAAAAAGTAAAACTTTCAAAACGTCAAGTGTATTCTAACATAATTTGAGGGCCTAAATGTAACTAGGTTCAAAATGTTTGGCTTCCCTTCCATAAACAAAAAACAAAACCTAATAACTTCTTAAAAACTCAACCGAATTCACAATAATTTTTTTAGATTTAAGGTATCTTTATGAGTTATGTAGAGGGTGTTTGGATGTTTGTTCTAAAATTAAATGTGATATGACTAATCAGAATTAAATAGTAATTGGGTAAAGTATGATATGGTGAAGAAGATGATGATGAGGAGGAGGAGGAGGAGGATGAAGAGGAAAGCAAGTGCAAAAGAAAAACAAAGTTGAAGTTTGTTTATATTTTTACTTTTTAAACTTCACGGTTTTAAACCCTATGATATACTAATATATCTGTTTTAAATTTTGTTTCATGTACTCTTGCTGCCTTCTGCCCAAAAGGTAAGAATATGATCATGTTATTATTAGATGATATATTAGTCAACATTTAAAATCAAGTCAACATTCAACATTCAGGTAAAGTCAACATTCAACATTCAAAGTGAAGTCGACATTTTTGTATATTATATATGTTAACCGGACAAATTGACAATTATCTATCAAGCATTAATTGTCTAATTGACAATCATCTATCAAGCATTAGTTGTCTAATTGACAATTATCTATCATGCATTAGTTATTCAATTGTCAATGTCTATCTGTATATTCATTCTTGTACCCCCTATATATTGTATCAAATGAATAATGAAAGACACACAGATTCACCTTTTAACATGGTATCGGAGCAGGTCTGATTCTCAGACCGAGGTGGCTATGTTGAGCCGCCTCCCTTACGCCACCCCGTCAAACCATCTCCTCAAAAAAAATTGTTTGTTTTATTTTTAAAACGTGCTAAGGTCACATTCGTGCTAAGGTCACGAGTTGTTAAAACGTGCTAAGGTCACGTTCCTGTGCTAAGGTCACATTTTGTTTATTTTTCTTTTTCTTTTCAGGTTTACTATTCCAGTCCAAGCTTTCGCGTTTTCGTCGCTCGGACTGCGGGGGAGTGTTAACCGGACAAATTGACAATTATCTATCAAGCATTAATTGTCTAATTGACAATCATCTATCAAGCATTAGTTGTCTAATTGACAATTATCTATCATGCATTAGTTATCCAGTTGTCAATGTCTATCTGTATATTCATTCTTGTACCCCCTATATATTATATCAAATGAATAATGAAAGACACACAGTTTCACCTTTTAACAATATATAAGCTAGTTGTTATCAATAATAATCAAGGAAATCAATTAGCCTTCTAACATAGTATCATGAGCAGGTATGATC
This sequence comes from Tanacetum coccineum, assembly GCA_026074375.1. Lineage (NCBI taxonomy): Eukaryota > Viridiplantae > Streptophyta > Magnoliopsida > Asterales > Asteraceae > Tanacetum > Tanacetum coccineum. Next base: position 9,505 of record BQNB010112918.1, on the reverse strand, counting down.
TTGAGACCTAGTCGATCATCAAGCCGCTTCTTCTATACCACCCCGTCAAATCTCTTCAATATCAAACCTTAGTATTTGGTATGTCATGTGAAAAGGCAGTCGTAGTTTTTCCTAACTCTTTCTCTTTTATCCCGATGTTACCTATGTACTTATTTTTCTTGTTTACCGTTAATATAGGTTTGTGGTTATTGAGTTTCCATGCCACAACAGTCCTTTTAATTTTACAATGAAAAAAAAATCGTTAACGTCTTTTGTTATATGTGTTCAAAGTCATTCTAATAGACGTTAACGATTTTTTTTGTTATATTTTGTTTAATGTGTTCAAAGCCAATATATGTGTTCTTTAATTCTTTCTTTCTAGTTTTTGCATATCTTCCGTCTTTAATATTCTTCTAATTGCAATTTTGTTTCTCCATACGTTTTTTTTCCTTTTTACATATATTTCTAATAGCTTTCTCCTCAAGCCTTCTCAAGCAAATCAATCTCCTTTTGGTTTTATTTGTTTTTCAAAGTCATTCTAATCACAAGTTTTATTTACTTTCCTTCTTAACTTTTGTTTCCTTCTTAAAAAAAGAAGTTTTGGGTGTTACAGCTTTCTACGCAAGTACAAGACTTAAACAACAATCAACAAATCAAGTTTCTTAAAAAAAGATTTCTCGCCTTTTGCAAAGTTTAACTTCAGCTGGATCGTTCGAAGATCTTCCACTCCAACTGCGGGGGAGTATTAGATGATATATTAGTCAACATTCAAAGTCAAGTCAACATTCAACGTCAAGTCAACATTCAAAGTGAAGTCAACATTTTTGTATCCTATATATAGGATAATTGTTATCAATAATAACCAAGGAAATCAATTAGCCTTCCAACAGTTGTGGTTTCTTCCATAGGTGGTAAGTGGCACATATTTACTAAAACAGGTTGATTTGGGTTGTGATATATCTGACGGGTCAAATGTGTTAAGATTTAGGGTTAAACTAAGAACAAAACACGACAAATGGTCAAACAAGTTGAGAGCCACTCAAAGATTGTTCAAATGCATTTATACCTCTTAAGTTGATGTTTAGATTGATTTGTATAATTCAGTAATCATATTTATCAACATTATATATCCAATATGTTCATAAACATAAAGAAATGTGTAGGTCCATAATTGATTTATGACCCATTTGACTCATTAATTGACTCGTCCATTTTGCCACCTATGGTTTATTTTGCATAATTGCTGAGTTGATTCAATAGATTGGTTTTACAAGTTAGTTGTTATGTTTGAACTGCAGAAGGGAAGCATCCCAAAACGTTGGCCCTGGCGGAGAAGAACGACCTCCAAAATGCAAGCAACAAAGCTCTAGAGGATGCAAAAGGCGTGGTCTGCAGTTATGGTTGATGGTTTGGAAGTGTCGGACTGAGATATTTGGCCTATATCTGTTTTCAATTATTCTATGAAGCTTGCTAAAAATGTTGCAAACTTTTGGCTAGAGTTTGGCATTTAGTAATGCAGCCCTTACCCGTATCCTCAAAGGCTTATTAATATGCATGTGAGTGTTGTACTTAGCTTTGTTGTTCTACTTATGTTGATCAAATTTTGCATGGTTAGGTTTGACCAATTGACTTACAATTAGGTTTTTTAATCTTAATTTTATAGTGATTATATTCTTCAAGCTGAAATTTTTTTATTTTAAGGGATTGGTTGGATGATTTAAGGGTTCGTTTGGTAGGACGGAATAAAATGTTAAATGAATGGAATAACCGACGTAATAGAATAAATAGAGGAATGTAATGATTCATTACCATTATTAATCATGTTTGGTTTGTATGATAAGACGTAATGGAATCATGATAAAAAAAAACTAAAATGTCCCATTAATGATTGGAAGTTAATTTAATATGTTAGTTAATGGTGGACTTTTATATAATTTGATTCCATTACAAGATTGAATGAAAAAAAAGTAAGGAGGCCCCTAAGGAATGGTTTTGGTGTAATGGGTCATTCCTTGTAATGAATCATTACATTCCATAAATGTAAATAAACAACATTTTTTCATTCCATCGTAATAATCTTTTCCATTCCCCCTACAACATACCAAACACTATGTAAGGGTTTGTGGTTTGTTGGTATGATGTAATTTGTGTATTTGAGTGATGATTAGTGTATATAGTTTGAGATTTAGTTTTTTTACATATTGATTAGTAAAGTGGTTTATTGATGTAGGAATTTTTTTATATAAAATTTTGATTTTTATTAATGTACGTACTTTGAGGAACTATTGTTTTTTTGTGAGTGTGGCAATTTAGTTTTTGAAAAATCACATGTCTTTTTATTTGTTATTTTAAAAGTTCCATATAATAAGTGATTTAAACTTAAAACTCACATCACAAATTACATGCAACTGATATTAATATTGTTTAATATTCAATATCCATTTAAATGCGGAAAAATATTTGTCGAAAATATAGTGAAGTGCTCGTCGACAATGGCGGTGGTTACCCTATGCAAGTGAGGCAACCACACATGACCACTTATGAGGGGCCTTCAATTTAGTGTATGTGCTTTAAAGCATCTCAAATAATGGTGTGAATAGAGTTTAGTATATTGCCACATCACCATCTCATTATTTTATAAGAACTCTCACAATGCATTGAACTTTAATAATTCAATGCATTCTCACATCATCATTAATTTAATCTTATAAATTATTATGTATATTCACGCATAGGTACATATACTTTTTTAATATTAAATTGATGTTAGTGAAGACATTGTTTCATATATTAATTTGAAGTGAGTGAAAAGATGGCCCACTTGAGAAGTATAAACACGGTTTGTACAGATAGAATCAATATTTATACCATGTGAATATGTGGCACATTCACAATGCATTGCATGTTTAAAGAACCACTTATTACACGTTCCACGGTGGAGTACTGTGGAAGCCCTTAGTAACACTTTTAATATCTGTAGTTTTTTTGTTAATAGCATAGTATTTGACTTTTGTTAATGTAAGATATTTAAAACACTTTGTGTAATATTAATAAAATAATTATTTTTCATACAATAGGTAAGCATTTCGTGATTAACGGGGCCTCATACCTAGTTTCGCACCGAGCCACCCAAATCATTGAAACGGCCCTGCTCGTCGACTGAAAGATAAAAAAATTCTTGTCATGATGGTGTACTTTTTGTCGTTTAACGATTTATTGTTTGTAAAATATCTTATTGTCAAAAAAATAGGTGACAACTGTATTTTTTATATGAAAAATGAATAATTATGATTTATCTATTTGATTTTTGATATTTTGTGAATCTCTATAAACTCACCTTTAATTGTGATGTCATACATACTTAACGGTTGTGTTTAAGAGAGTAAACAAGTTGAGTTTTTTTTTAGTAACTCGAGCTTTCACTCGACTCTAGCTTGTTTGAGCCGAGCTTAAGCTTTACCGAGTCCCAAGTCCATAGTTGATATATACAGAGCCCTATGACTCGTTCGTTTGTTCCCATGTCGCAGTAGAGCACAATGTGTCATAACACTCATAACACAAAAAGTGTTGCCATCTCAGCGACACCTCGGTATTCTTACTTTCAACATCAACACACCGAAATACACCCCTCACTCATAACACCATTAACATCATCTTTTTTAGACCCACATTTTTTAGTTTTTTTTCATTTATTTAAACAAACTAATTTTTAACTTCTTAAAATAAAAATTACAATACTAAAAAAGGTAAGAAAAAATTACAATACATAAATAAAATACGACTAATCGCGGTGCAAATTATATTTTTTTTGCTTGATTGCGTCTTTTTGCATTTCATTTCTTCCAAACGCATTAGAGTCTTGCCTTTCTATTTAGCCACCTCGTAGCCGATTGAGCTGCTTCCCGTTTGAGTTGAACTCGGTTTGCATAACATCCCCTAAGTTACTTCCCCGATGCTTGACGTGGTTTCAGATTTTTTTTGGAGGGACGTGGTTTGCGGTGGGGGTGGTCTCGGATCATCTAAGAATAGCTCCTCGTGTCCGGTGAGATCAATCGATGCAACGGGCTCGGACGCATCCCATTTAGCGATTTTTTCAAGATTTCCCACGCGTCGTCTTGAGTAAACGCTTTTCCTTTTGACTCGTCACGATAAGTGTTCCTAGCACGGTTCAAAACATCGATCTCGTTTTCCCACTCTTTCCCAAGCGCTTGTAACGTTTGGAAATCACGTTGAACTTTTGGCAATTATCTTAGTGATGCGTATTAATTGTTGAATTAATTTTACAAGTTTTAAATTTATAAAACTCGTTTTCCTATGGTCTACAACGTACTAACGGGCAGAGAACCCGATCGTGTGTAGTGCAGAATTGGTAAATACGAGGTCGTTCCAAGAGCATTTTATTAGTGAAGTAAGACATTTTTTAAGGATTTTAAGATTGAAAGAAAAGTATTATAAATTAATAAGAAAAGTAGTTACTTAGTTGGAAGGGATACTATCCTTGAGGTAATCCTGTGGATTCCTACTCTAGGTGTAATGTTACCAACATAGTTTCTTGAGGTTTTACTAGGCTTAAAATTGCATCCTTGCCTAGTCTATGATTCCTAAGTGGAATGAACCCGTGAAGGGAATTTACCTATTCTTAGTTCAAAATGATTAGTTCCTCCAAATAGTATGCCAAATATGCTTAAGGTGAAGATAAAGACTCAGTTGTGTGACACGCCTAATATCATGGCTAGATCACATAATAAAAGCTCGCTCCCTGAGGGAGTGAGGTCCTAGACCACACCTCATTCAAAAAGGGCAATTGCTAACATAAGTTAAGATCCTGTTCTGGTTTTAAGATTAAAGGAACGCCTAATAGGCATAGGCAGATCAACCAACGGTGATGGGTAATCTGTGGTCAATAGAGGACACTAAGGTTCAACGCATACCTTACTGCAAAGTACTCTCACAACCTTAACTTACAAACCAAACTAGAATTCTACAACACATAAAGCGATTTATCCAGGAAACTAAATTGATAACAACAAGAGTAGAGAAACCAAAAAGATCAAAACAAAGATAGTACAATATGTGATTAAACCATGTTTTGATTCAGAATAATGAGATGAACAAGCATGGGTAACATGTCCATGACATCTAGATGACCTAGCCTACTCATGTAACAAATCAACTAGCTTCTTCTTCCTCTTGTCTTATTTCTAGCTTTAGGTACCCTAGTAGGGGCTTTGGGAATGGAGAGATGCCTCAATGACCGAAATTCTTCGAATATATATAGTATTGGTGATAACTACGGCGTAGTTATAAGTGGGCAACTATGCCGTAGTTTTGTTGATTAGGACTTTCCAACTATAGGCAAAATGTAACTACTGCGTAGTTAAAGTCCCCAACTACGCCCTAGTTCTGACTAGACTTGACTTCTTGGGTAACTCTTGATAACTACGACGCAGTTATAAAGCGGCAACTACGCCGTAGTTGCTTCTAAGCTTGTTTGGGACT
>BQNB010112917.1:0-22051 GCA_026074375.1 Tanacetum coccineum | reverse complement strand
GAGCATGTATTCTCCCCCGAGATTTGTAAAGTAAATATAAAACAAGTGAAAGAGGGGCTATAAACTCACATCGATGATGTAGAAGGATTGGCGGGAATGCGCGTATTAAGCGCCAGACAAAACGAAGACTAGAACGGCTCGACCAAGAAGATGTAGCTTATCCTAACGGTCACGTTCCACTAGCCTAAGATAATGTATTTGGATTTCCCCATGAATGAGTACATCAACGTAACACGTTGATAAAAGATTTAGATTTAAAGTGGTAATAGTTTGGTGGTTGGTTAAATAAAATAAATCAAAAAGTAAACGAAAAATGTGTAATATACTCAGTATATATTACCCATGAAAGATGATCAAGTATATAATTCATACCATGAATCGTATAGCAGAGCATGTAATATATCTCGTATATATTACATATGAAAAATAAGCAATTATATAATTCGTATGATGAATTATATAATAAGACCAACAATCAAAAGAATAATTTGAAATATATAATACTTTGCAAATTTTATTTAAGAAACGTGAGTAAATGATTAAACAAAATGATTCGACACGTTTTAGAAAAATCACCACTTAAATAAATAAAAAGCTCTTAGTATAAAAGTAATCGTACGTTTTAAAGTTACAAATCATGTACACTATGTTTTTAAAGCTTTTACAAAGGTTATGATGTTAGTTCCCAGTTGACAATTATAAAATATAAAATAATATTTTATAATCTAGTATATTGTTTCCTTGACGGTTTGCTAAAATAGTTATCCTAATTGAAAAGTATAGTTTCTGTTTGTTTATCCAGTTATGGGAATATTACAAATTAAAAGTCTTAAAATTTATATAACTTAATCATTTTTCAATCTATTCGTGTCGCAATTTACTTGAGTGGTCACTATATATAATTAGGCGAGACTAAATAATATGACACATTTATTTAACCATTAACCACCATTTAATCCGGTTTTATGTTTATAAAGTCTTATGATTTATTCGATTTATATAAATTAAGACACACCCTTTGTGTATACCTTGTTATACCAAACGCACCCTTGAGGGTTTTCTACTAAACCAAACACCCCTTATGAGGCTGTCATCAAAACCAAACGCTCCCTATGCGTTTTAAAACCCCAAACGCACCCTTTGGCTAGGTCGTTTAACAAAACCAAACACACCCCTAATGCCACTATGAAACCCAACACTCCTTCCCAGCTGTTATACCGCAAAACAAACACCCCGGATGGGTCATAGAACCAGCAGCCAAACACACCCTTTTGTGGTGGCTGTCCTAACAACCAAACACACCCTTGCGGGCTGTCACAGCCAAACGCACCCGCGTCGGGTGGCTGCCACCCAAAACTAACGCGTCCTAGCGGCGAACAACCAAACCAACCGCACCCGCGGCTGTGACAGTCCAAACACACCCCCCCCCTTCGGTGATATAAACCCAACCTAAACCAAACCACCCTTCGCTCGTCTTTAATACCAAACGCACCCCTCGTGGCTGCTGCTAAATCATGAAAACAAACACCCTTTTCTTGTTTCTATACAAAACCAACGCACCCTCGAGGTGTTGTGAACCCACAAACCAAACGAACACCCCCGGCTGTCCCGCAGCCATAACCCGACACAAATGCACCCTCGTCGGGTGGTATAAACCCACAACCAAACGAACACCCCCGGCTGTCCCGCACCCTTGTGGCATTTATACTCGAACCAAACCCATACCTAGCTGCTGCCCACGAACCAAACGTACCCTTGTCGGGTCTGACCCGAACCCGACGCACCCTTTGTGGTGCACAGCAGTGGTGGCGGGGATGGTGGTGCGGAGTCGCGAGTGAGGGAGAGTGATGGTGGGGATCGGATAGATTGGGAGATAAGGAGTATATTTGGTCTTCGCCGGAAAATCCCGCCGGAAAAGTTTTTCGGCGACAGTGTGTTGATGGCCGGCGGTGGCTGGTGGCTGCCGGATATTATGGGAGAGAAGGGAGAGAGATATAATGCATTGTGTGTGTGTTTGTGTTTTTGTATGAAATGAAAAGTTATAAAACTTTTTATATATATAATAAAAGTTTTAAAATTTTTGAATAGTTGTTAATAGTTGAGGGTTAAATTTGTAAATATTTCACAGGGACCTAACGTGTAACTTTTGTTAATTATTGATTCGGGACTCGTTTGAAGTACTTAACGGAGGAATTAAAATACGAAACTTGCGCCATTGTTTTCCAAATAATTTTTCTGATAAAAATGAGTATTCACTTGATAATATTTCATAAATATTTTATAACATTAAATAAAATATCTGTTATTCGTTTTGTGAACCGGTTTCGCTTCGTCCGAAATAAAAATGGATTTCAACCCGAGTATTCGCGTTATCCACAACGCTTTTAATTAAAAATGATGACTAATTTATTTAATATTTTTATTAAATAAATACTGATAATTAAAAACAAATTTAATTGTTTTTGTGTGTCCGCGTTGTATATTGTTCGAATTTCAAAAATTTTAGCGAGGGCATTCAGTCACCTGTCTGACTGTTTTCGGGTCTCGGTCAATAACTAAAAAGGTGTCTTCGTTTTTTTTTTTTTTTTACTTTTTTTTTTTTTTATTAAGGAATATCATTCCACATCAAATTGCTTTAGAGTCCGAGTCGTGAAAACGTGATTTAGATGATCGTTCTTATAAGTCAAGCCAGACCCTAAAAGTCAAAGATTGAAATCGTCATTCAAAATTTCGAAAATTCTCGGATGTTACAGTACCTACCCCTTAAAGAAATCTCGTCCCGAGATTAAATTTGTGTTATCCGATTATGTGACAAAGGAAAGACTTAGGGTTAAATAAACTTGTCCTAAACAAGACGCTGATAACTTTATTCAGCAAAATTCGGTGTTTCTATACTTCTCAATCTACCAAAATTTTTGGCTAGGTTTGTCCATGATATTTAATCCATCAAAATGGGTATCTCAAAATATATCGTTGTTATAGGGAAAGTCTCATTTTTATAGTGTAAAACCTCCAAGAAAAGGTGTAGTCGCGTGAGTATGATTGTAAGGAGTTTTAAATGTCCGAGGACGGGTGTCTTCGTTCCTACTTCTGTAATGTGCGGTGATTCACAATCAACGTGACTTATGTGGAGTAAGTATCAACTTACTTGGCCGTACTAGGATTGTATCGGCGACTAAGTCTTTCTACTAGTGGCCTGAAATGAATAGTCTAACTATGTGTTTCGTCGATAGGTGTTTATCTCGTTTAAGAGGAGTTGCATTACCTATTGGATAAAGTTGCATCAGTCGGGACCGCTCCAGGACCCAACAGCAGCGACCATAACGTCAACACTATAACAAATGGTGACGGGATACCGAGAATGAGGACATTTCGAGAAACAATATTCCCAAAATAAAGTTTAACAAATGGAAGGAGCTCGCGGAAGAGCTTTGCGGTGACGGCGGATCTAATGCGTACTCAGTCGCTGTTTGAGGACGAATTAACTCCATTAATCAAAGTGTGTAAATAAAGTTGTTAGCTCTATAAATAGCTCGTGATCGTAAAGATAAGCAACGGCAAAAGTAATAACTCAAGAATGAGATAAGGTAGTTCCAAGTGATGCCTTAAGATTTTGTTGAGTGGCGAGACACGATTGTGTCTCTAGTCCCTTTTAACGGATTATGCATGATTATCCCCCCCGATTTCTGGGTTCATACTCGTGTCATATTGGACACCATTAAGCCCACTTATTTATAATTTCTTATTTACATAACGAAACGTCCAAATTTATGTAAGTGAGAAATGATAAACTTATGGTTCGGTGATTTATAATTTATTTATTTAAATGAAGAGGCGTCCCAATCCTTTCAAATAAATATGTTATAAATCATCCTACTTAATAAATTTGATGCATTCGCGTTCTCACAAAGTTTTCAAGGTGGTGATGAATAACGATGACGATGCTCTAAAGAGTTATGGAACGAGTATTTAAAACTCATCTTCAGAGAGGGGAGTAAAAAACAATCAGGGAAGATCGAAATGTGTTCAAGATAGTTAATGCGTACTCGGTAGAGTAAAATAAGGTAAAGGTTCTCGATGAACCAGTCAACATGGCAATTTCAGATAAATCCTCTTTGACAAATGTCCCGCCATAAAGACCTTGTTAATACTGATTCATCTTAATTCCATGTAAACCAAAATATTTTGACGGTCTCTACGTAATACAATATAGTTATAAAGCTATGAAGAACAATAATATCCTTAGAGACCATGGTTTAACTCACATGTTGCAGAACGATATGGAGGACCATTGTGCAACTCACAATGTCTAAGAAATTTGCTCTGAGTATTTATATAAATAACTCTTTTATAATTAAAAGTGTGATAACGCAAATGTTGTAAAGCTTATATATTAACATATATGCTATGTCACATAAGATTAATGCAACACGTAATTGTAATCACATAAGCAAGTAAAGTTTATGCACTTGAAAATGTTGATGTGATTGCAATGTTTTGTGAGAAAACGGTTATAGTCTAGGGGTAAAATATGCGGACCAGTTCTCTATAACCTTGGCTTGATACAATCTGTAACAACCCCCAAAAATGTGTTCCCGCAGCGGAAATATGTCGGGAGCGTTACTTCATAATACAATAGCACAAGATACAAGAGAACGACCTCTAAATGAGTCGTTTGAAAAGTAATCTCGTTGATTTTCTTGAAAATTGATATAACATTTGTCCCATAATTGCATCACAATGAAAGCTTGAATATAGCCCAACAAGATTTGATCATTTGTTATGTAAGTAGAATCCATAATAATGAAATCTTGTCAATATTGATCATAGCACATCAAGAGTAGCCAAGCATCTAATTCACCTGAGAAAAACATGCTTAAATAGTGTCAACATTAAAGTTGGTGAGTTCATAGAGTTTTGTAAGTATAAATGTAAATGTTGGAATCCAAAGATTTATAAAGTACGAATGATCATTTCAATCCTGATAATAATCGCCAAGAATTTGTAAGAGTAAGTGTAAAACCAAAAGAGTTTAATGTTTATTGCTTCGCCGCATTATTAATAAAAAAGTGTTCAGAAATTAGTAATGTTCAATAAGTAGAAAAAAATAAATATGGACAGTGAAATCGTTGATTTTCCAAAATGTATGGGTCTACTATAACAAATACAGTACCACATAATTTATATCTACTGTTGCGCTAAGCTCATGACACTGAAGCTCGACATATATGTATGCAATTTAATGCACTAAATGTGCCCGTGTTAGAGGTTTCAAAACCCGTTTAAACATCCAAATTGTTCGCATGTATGCATTCGTTGTTTCTGTACTGTCGGAAACTAGTGAGAGCTACTCACCCGAACAGGGATGTCAATCCCAAATAGATCTATGAGTAAACTGCAAAAATCATCCCTGTGGTTTGTAGTTAGTGGCACTAATCATCCCTTGCCAATACTATTGGCAATAATCATCCCTGAGTAGCAAATGTCGCAAAATCATCCTTATTAGGGATGATTTTTGCAAAAAAGTTTAAAAAAAAAGAGTTTTGCAAAAACATCCTTCAGGGATGATTATTGCCGATCGTTTCACCACTCACAGGATGACTAAGTGCAATGTATCGGTTAGGGATGATTAGTGCAACGAAACTACAACCACATGGATGATTTTTGCAGTTTACTCTAGATCTATTTATACGCTCGCGCTCCCTCAATCGGTCCTCCGGTCAAGAAATTGACAGTTCATGATAATTGGGCAATGGTGGGTTATGTTACTTAGGCACATGTAAACAGGAGATGATAACCGAAAACACTTGTGTCCAATAAAAATTAACTGTTGTTTTATTAAATTAGCTTTGAGTATTAATCCATAAGTAGAAAAGAGTGTGATAGAATATCAAGTGTGATTCGAATGATTATGTAAATAAACAATTTCGTAAACATGTATGCAAATGAGTATGTGACAAAGTATGAAACCAAGTTTGTAATAAATTGCAAAATCAAGTATGTAAACCAAGTGTGTAGAATAGTATGTAAAAGATATTGTAAACGAATATGTAAACAAGTTGTATTGAGCATGTATTCTCCCCCGAGATTTGTAAAGTAAATGTAAAACAAGTGAAACATGGGCTATAAACTCACATCGATGATGAAGAATGATTGGCGGGAATGTACACATTGAGTACAAGACGAAACGGAAACTGAAACGGCTCGACCAAGAAGTTGCGGTGATCTCTAACGGCTATGACCCACTAGCCTACGATGATGTACTTGGTTTTCCGATGAATGGTTACATCAACGCGTCACGTTGATAAAAGATTTATATTTAAAGTTATAATAGTTTGGTGGTTGGTTAAATAAATAAATCAAAAAGCATATGTAATTCATACGATGAATCATATAGCAGAGTATGTAATATATCCCCGTATATATTACATATGAAAAATAAGCAATTATATAATTCGTATGATAAATTATATAATAAGACCAACAATCAAAAGAATAATTTGAAATATTTAATACTTTGCAAATTTTATTTAAGAAACGTGAGTAAATTATTAAACAAAATGATTCGACCTATTTTAGAAAATCACAACTTAAATAAATAAAAGTTCTTAGCATAAAAGTAAACGTACATTTTAAAGGTATAAGTCATGTACATTATGTTTTTAAAGCTTTTACAAAGGTTATGATGTTAATTCCCAGTTGACAATTATAAAATATAAAATAATATTTTATAATCTAGTATATTGTTTCCTTGACGGTTTGCTAAAATAGTTATCCCATTTGAAAAGTACTTGTTTTCCCGTTTGTTTATCCCGTTTATTGGGAATATACTAAATTTAAAAGTCTTAAAATTTATATACTTAATCATTTTTCAATCTATCGTGTCGCGATTTACTTGAGAGTGATCACTAATATAATTTAGGCGAGACTATTATATGACACAATTTATTTTATCCATTTACCACCATTTATCCGGTTTAATGTTTATAAGTCTTATGATTATTCGATTTATAAAATTAAGACACACCCTTTGTGTTTTACCTTGTATATCCAAACGCACCTTGAGGGGTTTTCTACTAAACAAACACCCTTATGAGGCAGTCATCAAAACCAAAACGCTCCCACTATGCGTTCTAATACCCCAAACGCACCCTTGCTTGGTACGTTTAACAAAACCAAACACACCCTAATCCTATGAAACCCAACACTCCTTCCCAGTTGTTATACCGCAAAAACAAACCACCCGGGCTGGGTTATAGAACAGCAGCCAAACACACCTTTTGGTAGGTGGCTGTCATAACAAACCAACGCACCCTTGCGGGCTGTACCGCCAAACGCACCCGCGGTAGGGTGGCTGCCACCCAAACTAACGCGCCCTAGCGGCGAACAACAAACCAACCGCACCGCGGCTTTGTGACTGTCCAAACACACCCCTTCGGGATATAAAAACCCACCTAAACCAAACCACCCTGCGCTCGTCTTTAATACCAATAAGCACCCTCGTGGTGCTGCTAAATCATGAATACAAACCACCTTTTCTGTTTCTATACATAAACCAACGCACCCTCGAGGTGTTGTGAACCCACAAACTAAACGAACACCCCGCTGTCCCGCAGCCATAAACGCACAAATACACCCTCGTCGGGTGTAATAACCACAAACCAAACACGCCCTTTCTTGTTGTTACAAACCACTCCGCACCCTGTGGCATTTATACCCGAACCTAAACCTACCTAGTGCTGGCCCACGAACCAAACGTACCATTGTCGGGTCTGACCCGAACACGACGCCACCCTATGTGGTGCACAGCAGTGGTGGCGGGGATGGTGGTGCGGAGTCGCGCGTGGGGGAGAGTGATAGTGGGGATCGGGTCAATCGAGAGATGGAGAGGATTTTTGGTGTTGGCCGGAATACCCGCCGGAAAACTTTTTCGGCGGCTGTGGTGGTGGTCTCCCGCACGGTGAGGGTGGCGGCGATTAAAGGGAGAGAATAGTGTGTTGTATAATTCGTGTGTGTGTGTGTTAATAATAGATGAAAAATGAAATGAAAATGAAATGAAAAATATATATTATTAAAGTATTTTAAAAATAAAAATAGAAAATTTTACTAGTAAAGGGTGGGTTATGTAATTATTACACTAGGGACCTATGCGTAATTATTGGGAACTTTTATAAATATATTGGTTCGGGACTCATTTGAAAGACTTAACGGACGATTCAAATCTCGAAACTTTCGTCATTGTTTTCCGAATCATTTTTCTGATAAAAATGAGTATTCACTCGACTAATTTTTGTAAACGTTTTATAGAATTTATTTAAAACGTTTATTATTCATTTATATATTTTTCCGATAAACTTTATCCGTAAAACGAATTTTAACTTTAATAACTGCGTTTTTAACATACGTTTTCGATTAACAAGATAATTAATTTATTAAATATTTTATTTAATAACTTATGATAATTAAATACAAATTTAATTATTTTAAGTCGGTACGCGTTGTGTTCAAAATTTTAGCGAGGGCATTTCAGTCACCTTCTGACTGTTTTCGGGTCTCGGTCAAAACTAAAAAGGTGTCAGGAATATCATTCCACATCAAAGGTGCTTTTAGAGTAGAGTCGTGAAATAGTGTTTTAGATGAATCGTTCTTATATGTCAAGGTCAGACCCTAAAAGTCAAAGATTGAAGTCGTCATTCAAAATTTCGAAGAATTCCCGGATGTTAACAGTACCTACCCTTAAAGAATCTCGTCAGAGATTAAATTTGTTTATCCGTTATGTGACAAAGGAATGACTTAGGGTTAAAATTATCTTGTCCTAAACAAGACGCGCTGATAACTTTTACTTCAGCACAAAATCGGTGTTTCTATACTTATTATCTACCAAAAAATTTGGCTAGGTTTGTCCAGGATATTTAATCCATCAAATTGGGTATCTCAAATATATCATGTTATAGGGGAAAGTCTCTTTATAGTGAAAAACCTCAAGAAAATGTGTTGTCCGTGGTATGCTCTCGTTAGAGTTTCTAATGTTCCGTGGAGGAGTCTCGTTTCTACTATTCTGTAATGTGCGGTGATTCACATCAACGTGACTTATGTATGTAAGTATCCAACTTACTTGGCCGTACTAGGATGTATCGCGACCTAAGTCTTCCTACTAGTGGCCTGAAATGAATAGTCCAACTATCTGTTTCGTCGATAGGTGTTTATCTCGTTTAAGGGGAGTTGCATTACCTATTGGATAAAGTTGCATCAGTCGGGACCGCTCCAGGACCCAACAGCAGTGACCATAACGTCAACACTATAACAAATGGTGACGGAATACCGAGAATGAGGACATTTCGAGAAACAATATTCCCAAAATAAAGTTTAACAAATGGAAGGAGCTCGCGGAAGAGCTTATGCGATAGACGGCGGATTATGGTACTCAGTCGCTAGTTTGAGGACGAATAAACTCCATTAACTCAAGTGTGTAACAAGTCTGTTAGCTCTATAAATAGCTCGTGATCGTAAAGATAAGCAACGGCAAAAGTAATAACTCAAGAATGAGATAAGGTAGTTCCAAGTGATGCCTTAAGATTTTGTTGAGTGGCGAGACACGATTGTGTCTCTAGTCCCTTTTAACGGATTATGATGATTATCGATTTCAGGTTCATACTCGTGTCATATCGGATACCATTAAGCCCACTTATTTATAATTTCTTATTTACATAAAGAAACGTCCAAATTTATGTAAGTGAGAAATGATAAACTTATGGTTCGGTGATTTATAATTTATTTATTTAAATGAAGAGGCGTCCCAATCCTTTCAAATAAATATGTTATAAATCATCCTACTTAATAATTTCTGATGCAATACGCGTACTCACAAAGTTTTCAAGGTGGTGAATGACATAACGATGCCGATGCTCTAAAGAGTATGGAACGAGTATTTAAAACTCGTCTTCAGAGACGGGGAGTAAAACAATCAGGGAAGATCGACATAGTGTTCTGTTAGATAATGTAGTACTCGGCATAGGGTATATAAGGTAAAAGTCTCGATGAACCAGTCAACATGGCAATTATCAGATAAATCCTCCTATTACAAGTCCCGCCCATACAAGACTTGTAATACTTTGATTCATACATAATTCCATGTAAACCAAAAATTATGACGGTCTCTACGTAATACAATCAGTATAGTATAAGGCTATGAAGAAAAAAATATTATCTTAGATGACCATTGTTTAACTCATCAATGTCTGAGAACGGAAATGAGGGAACAATGTTGCAAACTCACAATGTCTTAAGAAATTGCTTGGTATTTATTAAATAAACTGCTTATTAAATATACGTGTGATATACGCAAAAGATGTAAGCATATCTATTTACATATACTGTATGTCAATAGCACTTATTGCAAAGCCGTATTGGTAAGCATAAGCAGTAAGTGTATGCACTTTGAAATATGTTTGATGTGATGCAATGTTGTGAAAAACGGTTATATCTAGGGTAAAATATGCAACCTAGTTCTCTTAGAACCTTGGCTCTGATACCATCTGGAACCACCCCCAAAAATGTGTCGCAGCGGTAATATGTCGGGAGCGTTACTTTCATAATAACAATAGCAAAAGATACAAGAGTACGACCTCTTAAATGTGTCGTTTGAAAAAGTAATCTCGTTGAATTTCTTTGAAATTGATATAACATTTGTCCTAATTGCATCACTATGAAAAGCTTGAAAAGAGGCCACAAGATTGATCATTTGTATGTAAGTAGAAAATCCATAAATGAAATCTTGTCAATATTAGACTCCATAGCACATCAAGTAAGCCAAGCATCTAATTCACCTGAGAAAAACATGCTTAAAAGTGTCAACATTAAAGTTGGTGAGTTCATAGAGTTTTGTAAGTATAAATGTAAATGTTGGAATCTAAAGATTTATAAAGTACGAATGATCATTTCAATCCTGATAATAATCGCCAAGATTTGTAGAGTAAGTGTAAACAAAGAGTTTAGTTTATGCTTCGCCGCAATGTATTTAAAAGTGTTCAGAAATTAGTTAATGTTCAATATGTAGTTTTATGGACGTAAATCGTTGATTTTACAAAATGTATGGGGTTATACTATAAACAAATACGTAACCACATAATTTATGATCTACTGTTGGCGCTAAGCTCCAGACACTGAAGCTGACCCAATATATGTATGCAAATTTAATGTCACTAAAAGTGCCGTGTTAGATGTTCAAACCGTAAAACATCCAATATGTTCGACTGTATGATTCGTTGTTTCAGTACTTGTCGAAACTAGTGAGACGACTATCACCCGAACAGGGATGTCAATCCAAATAGACCGCAATATAATGAAAAGTGTTCAGAAATTAGTAATGTTCAATAAGTAGTATGGACAGTGAGATCGTTGATTTTTCAAAATGTATGGGTCTACTATAACAAATACAGTACCACATAGATAATATTTACTGTTGCGCTAAGCTCATGACACCGAAACCTTAAGTATACGTTGCTATAAGTTAGTGCCCCGGTAGGTGCATTGCCTAGCACCTAGTTTCCTCAAATGTAATGCGTCCGTGTACATGGTAGTGCGTTGTTATCTACCCGGACGGGGGAGTTCATTCCCAATAGATCTATTCACAGCATTCGCGCTCCCTCAACCGGTCCTCCGGTCAAGAAATTAACGGTTCATGATAGGGGGACTTCATGGCAATAGAGTAACTTAGGCAAACCACGTAAAAAGGGAAATTCTCACATAAAGTACTTGTGTCCAAAGTAAAAGTAACCATTGTATTCGTAAATAGCTTTGAGTACTTAAATCCATAAGTAGAAAAGAGTGTGATATAAATCAAGTAGTTGAGTTCGAAATGAGTATGTAAACAATTTCGTAAACATGTATGCAAATGAGTATGTGACAAAGTATGAAACCAAGTTTGTAATCAACCATGTAATTGTGTTTGTAATGAATTGCAAAATCAAGTATGTAAACCAAGTGTGTAGAATAGTATGTAAAAGATATTGTAAACGAATATGTAAACAAGTTGTATTGAGCATGTATTCTCCCCCGAGATTTGTAAAGTAAATGTAAAACAAGTGAAAGAGGGGCTATAAACTCACATCGATGATGAAGAATGATTGGCGGGAATGTACACATTGAGTACAAGACGAAACGGAAACTGAAACGGCTCGACCAAGAAGTTGCGGTTTATCTTAACGGCTATGACCCACTAGCCTACGATGATGTACTGGATTTTCCGATGAATGGTTACATCAACGCGTCACGTTGATAAAAGATTTATATTTAAAGTTATAATAGTTGGGTGGTTGGTTAAATAAATAAATCAAAAAGCATATGTAATTCATACGATGAATCATATAGCAGAGTATGTAATATATCCCGTATATATTACATATGAAAAATAAGCAATTATATAATTCGTATGATAAATTATATAATAAGACCAACAATCAAAAGAATAATTTAAATATTTAATACTTTGCAAATTTTATTTAAGAAACATGAGTAAATTATTAAACAAAATGATTCGACCCATTTTAGAAAATCACAACTTAAATAAATAAAAGTTCTTAGCATAAAAGTAAACGTACATTTTAAAGGTATACATCATGTACATTATGTTTTTAAAGCTTTTACAAAGGTTATGATGTTAATTCCCAGTTGACAATTATAAAATATAAAAATATTTTATAATCTAGTATATTGTTTCCTTGACGGTTTGCTAAAATAGTTATCCCATTTGAAAAGTATAGTTTCCGTTTGTTTATCCAGTTATTGGAATATTACAAATTAAAAGTCTTAAAATTTATATAACTTAATCATTTTTCAATCTATTCGTGTCGCGATTTACTTGAGTGATCACTATATATAATTAGACGAGACTAAATAATATGACACATTTATTTAACCATTAACCACCATTTAATCCGGTTTTATGTTTATAAAATCTTATGATTTATCCGATTTATATAAATTAAGACACACCCTTTGTGTATACCTTGTTATACCAAACGCACCCTTGAGGGTTTTCTACTAAACCAAACACCCCTTATGAGGCTGTCATCAAAACCAAACGCTCCCTATGCGTTTTAAAACCCCAAACGCACCCTTTGGCTAGGTTGTTTAACAAAACCAAACACACCCCTAATGCCACTATGAAACCCAACACTCCTTCCCAACTGTTATACCGCAAAACAAACACCCCGGATGGGTTATAGAACCAGCAGCCAAACACACCCTTTTGGTGGTGGCTGCCATATCAACCAAACGCACCCTTGCGGGCTGTCACAGCCAAACGCACCCTTGCGGGCTGTCACAGCCAAACGCACCCGCGTCGGGTGGCTGCCACTCAAAACTAACGCGCCCTAGCGGCGAACAACCAAACCAACCGCACCCGCGGCTGTGACAGTCCAAACACACCCCCCTTCGGTGATATAAACCCAACCTAAACCAAACCACCCTTCGCTCGTCTTTAATACCAAACGCACCCCTCGTGGCTGCTGCTAAATCATGAAAACAAACACCCTTTTCTTGTTTCTATACAAAACCAACGCACCCTCGAGGTGTTGTGAACCCACAAACCAAACGAACACCCCCGGCTGTCCCGCAGCCATAACCCGACACAAATGCACCCTCGTCGGGTGGTATAAACCCACAACCAAACACGCCCCTTTCTTGTTGTTACAAACCACCCGCACCCTTGTGGCATTTATACCCGAACCAAACCCATACCTAGCTGCTGCCCACGAACCAAACGTACCATTGTCGGGTCTGACCCGAACCCGACGCACCCTTTGTGGTGCACAGCAGTGGTGGCGGGGATGGTGGTGCGGAGTCGCGAGTGAGGGAGAGTGATGGTGGGGATCGGATAGATCGGGAGATGGGGAGGATTTTTGGTGTTGGCCGGAAAAGCTCGCCGGAAAACTTTTCCGGCGGCTGTGGTGGTGGTCGCCGACGGTGAGGGTGGCGGCCGGATAAAGGGAGAGAATAGTGTGTTGTATAATGTGTGTGTGTGTGTTATAATAGATGGAAAATGAAATGAAAATGAAATGAAAATTATATATATATTAAAGTTTTAAAATAAAATAGAAAATTTATAATAGTATAGGGTGGGTTATGTAATTATTTCACAGGGACCATATGCGTAATTATTGGGAAACTTTTATAATATATTGGTTCGGGACTCATTTGAAAGACTTAACGGACGATTCAAATCTCGAAACTTTCGTCATTGTTTTCCGAATCATTTTTCTGATAAAAATGAGTATTCACTCGACTAATTTTTGTAAACGTTTTATAGAATTTATTTAAAACGTTTATTATTCATTTATATATTTTTCCGATAAACTTTATCCGTAAAACGAATTTTAACTTTAATAACTGCGTTTTTAACATACGTTTTCGATTAACAAGATAATTAATTTATTAAATATTTTATTTAATAACTTATGATAATTAAATACAAATTTAATTATTTTAAGTCGGTACGCGTTGTGTTCAAAATTTTAGCGAGGGCATTTCAGTCACCTTCTGACTGTTTTCAGGTCTCGGTCAAAACTGAAAAGTTGCCAGGAATGTCGTTTTACATTAAATTGCTTTAGAGTCCGAGTTGTGAAAACGTGCTTTAGGTGGTCGTTCTTATAAGTCAAGCCAGACACTAAAAGTCAATTGAAGTCGTCATTCAAAATTTCGAAAATTCTCGGATGTTACAGTACCTAAACCCCACTTAAAGAAATCTGCGTCCGAGATTAAATTTGTGTTTTTTCCGTTTATGTGACAAAGGAAAGACTTAGGGTTAAATTAACTTGTCCTAAACAAGACGCTGATAACTTTATTCAGCAAAATTCGGTGTTTCTATACTTCTTAATCTACCAAAAATTTTGGCTAGGTTTGTCCAGGATATTTAATCCATCAAAATGGGTATCTCAAAATATATCATTGTTATAGGGAAAGTCTCATTATAGTGAAAACCTCAAGAAAAAGGTGTAGTCGCGTGAGTATGCTTGTAAGAGTTTCTAAATGTCCGAGGACGGAGTCTCGTTTCTACTATCTGTAATGTGCGGTGATTCACATCAACGTGACTTATGTATGTAAGTATCCAACTTACTTGGCCGTACTAGGATGTATCGCGACCTAAGTCTTCCTACTAGTGGCCTGAAATGAATAGTCTAACTATCTGTTTGTAGATAGGTGTTTATCTCGTTTAAGGGGAGTTGCATTGCCTATTGGATAAAGTTGCCATCAGTGGAGCCTCAGGACCCAACAGCAGTGACCATAACGTCAACACTATAACAAATGGTGACGGAATACCGAGAATGAGGACATTTCGAGAAACAATATTCCCAAAATAAAGTTTAACAAATGGAAGGAGCTCGCGGAAGAGCTTATGCGATAGACGGCGGATTATGGTATCAAGTCGCTAGTATGAGGTCGAATAAAATCATTAACTCAAGTGTGTAACAAGTTTCTTGTTTGTTAAGGCTCTTATTTTTTTTTTTTTTAAAAATAAAAAAAAATTAAAAATATTAAGATCGGTCGAAAAAATCGTAAAGATAAGCAACGGCAAAAGTAATAACTCAAGAATGAGATAAGGTAGTTCCAAGTGATGCCTTAAGATTTTGTTGAGTGGCGAGACACGATTGTGTCTCTAGTCCCTTTTAACGGATTATGATGATTATCGATTTCAGGTTCATACTCGTGTCATATCGGATACCATTAAGCCCACTTATTTATAATTTCTTATTTACATAAAGAAACGTCCAAATTTATGTAAGTGAGAAATGATAAACTTATGGTTCGGTGATTTATAATTTATTTATTTAAATGAAGAGGCGTCCCAATCCTTTCAAATAAATATGTTATAAATCATCCTACTTAATAATTTCTGATGCAATACGCGTACTCACAAAGTTTTCAAGGTGGTGAATGACATAACGATGCCGATGCTCTAAAGAGTATGGAACGAGTATTTAAAACTCGTCTTCAGAGACGGGGAGTAAAACAATCAGGGAAGATCGACATAGTGTTCAAGATAGTTAATGAGTACTCGGCTAGAGTAAATAAGGTAAAAGTCTCGATGAACCAGTCAACA
Source organism: Tanacetum coccineum (assembly GCA_026074375.1). Classification (NCBI taxonomy): domain Eukaryota; kingdom Viridiplantae; phylum Streptophyta; class Magnoliopsida; order Asterales; family Asteraceae; genus Tanacetum; species Tanacetum coccineum. The sequence continues at coordinate 5,952 of BQNB010112917.1, read as the reverse complement.
TGGCAATTATCAGATAAATCCTCCTATTACAAGTCCCGCCCATACAAGACTTGTAATACTTTGATTCATACATAATTCCATGTAAACCAAAAATTATGACGGTCTCTACGTAATACAATATAGTATAAAGCTATGAAGAAAAATAATATCCTTAGAGACCATGGTTTAACTCACAATGTCTGAGAACGAAATGAGACCATTGTGCAACTCACAATGTCTTAAGAAATGCTCTGGTATTTATATAAATAACTCTTATATAAATAAACGTGTGATATACGCAAAAGATGTAAGCATATATATTACATATATGTATGTCACATAAGCACTTAATGCAGCACGTAATGTAAGCACATAAGCAAGTAACGTGTATGCCGATTTGAATGTTTGATGTGATGCCAATGTTTGTGAAAACGGTTATAGTAGAGGGGTAAAATATGCACCTTGTTCTCTATAACTTGGCTTGATACTATCTGTAACACCCCCAAAATGTTGTCGCAGGGAGAAATATGGTCCGGAGCGTTACTTATAATACATAGCACAAGATACATGAGAACGTCCTATAATTGTGTGTTTGAAAGTAATCCTCGTTGAGCTCTTTTCTTTGAAATTGATATTATAACATTTGTTCCATTAATGGCATCACAATGAAAAAAAGCTTGAAAATAGCCCAACAAGATTGATCTTTTGTATGTAAGTGAAATCCATATAATGAAATATTGTAATATTATGACTCCATAGCACATCAAGTATGCCAAGCATCTAATTTCACTGAGAAAAAACATGCTTAAAAGTGTACATTAAGAAGTTGGTGAGTTCATAGAGTTTTGTAAGTATAAATGTAATTGTTGGAATCCAAAGATTTATAACGTATGCATGACCATTTTAATCCTGATAATAATCGCCAAGAATTTGTAAGAGTAAGTGTAAAACCAAAAGAGTTTAATGTTTATTGCTTCGCCGCAATATAATAAAAAGTGTTCAGAAATTAGTAATGTTCAATAAGTAGTATGGACAGTGAAATCGTTGATTTTCCAAAATGTATGGGTCTACTATAACAAATACAGTACCACATAATTTATATCTACTGTTGCGCTAAGCTCATGACACTGAAGCTCGACATATATGTATGCAATTTTATGCTCTAAATGTGCCCGTGTAGCTGTTCACCGTAACACCAAATTGTTCCGACATGTATGCATTCGTTGTTTCAGTACTGTCGAAACTAGTGAGAGCTACTCACCCGAACAGGGATGTCAATCCCAAATAGATCTATGAGTAAACTGCAAAAATCATCCCTGTGGTTTGTAGTTAGTGGCACTAATCATCCCTTGCCAATACTATTGGCAATAATCATCCCTGAGTAGCAAATGTCCGGCAAAAATCATCCTTATTAGGGATGATTTTTGCAAAAAGTTTAACAAAAAGTTTTGCAAAAAACATCCCTTCAGGGATGATTATTGCCGAACGTTTCACCACTCAAGGATGATTAGTGCCAATAGTATCGGTTAGGGATGATTAGTGCAACGAACTACAAACCACAGGGATGATTTTTGCAGTTTACTCTAGATCTATTTATACGCTCGCGCTCCCTCAATCGGTCCTCCGGTCAAGAAATTGACAGTTCATGATAATTGGGCAATGGTGGGTTATGTTACTTAGGCACATGTAAACAGGAGATGATAACCGAAAACACTTGTGTCCAATAAAAATTAACTGTTGTATTCATAAATAGCTTTGAGTACTTAAATTCATAAGTAGAAAAGAGTGTGATATAAATCAAGTAGTTGAGTTCGAAATGAGTATGTAAACAATTTCGTAAACATGTATGCAAATGAGTATGTGACAAAGTATGAAACCAAGTTTGTAATAAATTGCAAAAACAAGTATGTAAACCAAGTGTGTAGAATAGTATGTAAAAGATATTGTAAACGAATATGTAAACAAGTTGTATTGAGCATGTATTCTCCCTCGAGATTTGTAAAGTAAATGTAAAACAAGTGAAAGAGGGGCTATAAACTCACATCGATGATGAAGAATGATTGGCGGGAATGTACACATTGAGTACAAGACGAAACGGAAACTAAAACGGCTCGACCAAGAAGTTGCGGTTTATCTTAACGGCTATGACCCACTAGCCTACGATGATGTACTTGGTTTTCCGATGAATGGTTACATCAACGCGTCACGTTGATAAAAGATTTATATTTAAAGTTATAATAGTTTGGTGGTTGGTTAAATAAATAAATCAAAAAGCATATGTAATTCATAACGATGAATCATTATTGACAGAGTTTTTAATATATCCCCGTATATATTACATATGAAAAATAAGCAATTATATAATTCGTATGATAAATTATATAATAAGACCAACAATCAAAAGAATAATTTGAAATATTTAATACTTTGCAAATTTTATTTAAGAAACGTGAGTAAATTATTAAACAAAATGATTCGACCCATTTTAGAAAATCACAACTTAAATAAATAAAAGTTCTTAGCATAAAAGTAAACGTACATTTAAAGTTTAAGTTCATGTACATTTTGTTTTTTAAAGCTTTTACAAAGGTTATGATGTTAATTCCTAGTTGACAATTATAAAATATAAAATAATATTTTATAATCTAGTATATTGTTTCCTTGACGGTTTGCTAAAATAGTTATCCCATTTGAAAAGTATTGTTTTCCAGTTTGTTTATCAGTTATTGGAATATTTACAAATTAAAAGTCTCTAAAATTTATATAATTAATCATTTCTAATCTATTCGTGTTCGCGATTTACTTGAGTGATACTATATATAATTAGCGAGACTAAATAATATGGCACATTTTGATTTATACCATTAACCACCATTTCTATCCGGTTTATGTTTATTATAGTCGACTGATTTATTCGATTTATATAATTAAGACATACTCCTTTGTGTATACTTGTTATACCAAACACACCTGAGGGTTTTCTATAAACCTAACACCCCTTATGAGCTGTCATCAAAACCAAACGCTCCCTATGCGTTTTAAAACCCCAAACGCACCCTTTGGCTAGGTCGTTTAACAAAACCAAACACACCCTATGCATTGAACCCTAACACTCCTTCCCCAGCTTGTTATACCGCAAAACAAACCACCCGGATGGGTTATAGAAAAAGCAGCCAAACAACCCTTTTGGTGGACTTGTCATAACAACAAACGCACCTTGCGGGATGTCACAGCCTAACGCACCGGGATGGAATGACACACAATTAATATCGCGCACTAGGGCGAACAACCATAACCAACCGCATCCCGGGCTGTGACAGTCCAAACACCACCCCCCCTTCCCGGTGATATAAACCCAACTAAAACCAAACCTCCCTATCGACTCGTCATTTAATACCAAAAGACAAACCCTCTTGGCTGTCTGTTAAATCTGAAAACAAACACCCTTTTCTTTGTTTTATGACAAACCAACGCACCTCGAGGTGTTGTGACACACTAACAATAACCGAACACCCCAGGCTGTCCCGCAGCCTTAACCCGACACAAATGCTATCCCTCGTTGGGTGGTATAATCCCACAACCAAAACGCCCTTTTTGTTGTACAAAACCACCCGCACACCTTGTGGCATTTATACCGAACCAATCTCTTACCTTAGCTGCTGCCTGAACCAAACTACCATTGTGGTCTGACCCGAACCCGAGCACCTTTGTCGGTGCACGCCAGTTGGTGGCGGGATGGTGGTGCGGAGTCGCGAGTGAGGGAGAGTGATGGTGGGGATCAGATAGATCGGGAGATGGGGAGGATTTTTGGTGTTGGCCGGAAAAGCTCGCCGGAAAACTTTTCCCGCGGCTGTGGTGGTGGTCGCCGGCGGTGAGGGTGGCGGCCGGATAAAGGGAGAGAAGAGTGTGTTGTATAATGTGTGTGTGTGTGTTGAAAATGAAATGAAAATGAAATGAAAATTATATATATATTAAAGTTTTAAAATAAAATAGAAAATTTATAATAGTATAGGGTGGGTTATGTAATTATTTCACAGGGACCATATGCGTAATTATTGGGAAACTTTTATAATATATTGGTTCGGGACTCATTTGAAAGACTTAACGGATGATTCAAATCTCGAAACTTTCGCCATTGTTTTCCGAATCATTTTTCTGATAAAAATGAGTATTCACTCGACTAATTTTTGTAAACGTTTTATAGAATTTATTTAAAACGTTTATTATTCATTTATATATTTTTCCGATAAACTTTATCCGTAAAACGAATTTTAACTTTAATAACTGCGTTTTTAACATACGTTTTCGATTAACAAGATAATTAATTTATTAAATATTTTATTTAATAACTTGTGATAATTAAATACAAATTTAATTATTTTAAGTCGGTACGCGTTGTGTTCAAAATTTTAGCGAGGGCATTTCAGTCACCTTCTGACTGTTTTCGGGTCTCGGTCAAAACTAAAAAGGTGTCAGGAATATCATTCCACATCAAATTGCTTTAGAGTCCGAGTCGTGAAAACGTGATTTAGATGATCGTTCTTATAAGTCAAGTCAGACCCTAAAAGTCAAAGATTGAAGTCGTCATTCAAAATTTCGAAAATTCTCGGATGTTACAGTACCTACCCCTTAAAGAAATCTCGTCCCGAGATTAAATTTGTGTTATCCGATTATGTGACAAAGGAAAGACTTAGGGTTAAATTAACTTGTCCTAAACAAGACGCTGATAACTTTATTCAGCAAAATTCGGTGTTTCTATACTTCTTAATCTACCAAAAATTTTGGCTAGGTTTGTCCAGGATATTTAATCCATCAAAATGGGTATCTCAAAATATATCATTGTTATAGGGAAAGTCTCATTATAGTGAAAACCTCAAGAAAAAGGTGTAGTCGCGTGAGTATGCTTGTAAGAGTTTCTAAATGTCCGAGGACGGAGTCTCGTTTCTACTATCTGTAATGTGCGGTGATTCACATCAACGTGACTTATGTATGTAAGTATCCAACTTACTTGGCCGTACTAGGATGTATCGCGACCTAAGTCTTCCTACTAGTGGCCTGAAATGAATAGTCCAACTATCTGTTTCGTCGATAGGTGTTTATCTCGTTTAAGGGGAGTTGCATTACCTATTGGATAAAGTTGCATCAGTCGGGACCGCTCCAGGACCCAACAGCAGTGACCATAACGTCAACACTATAACAAATGGTGACGGAATACCGAGAATGAGGACATTTCGAGAAACAATATTCCCAAAATAAAGTTTAACAAATGGAAGGAGCTCGCGGAAGAGCTTATGCGATAGACGGCGGATTATGGTACTCAGTCGCTAGTTTGAGGACGAATAAACTCCATTAACTCAAGTGTGTAACAAGTCTGTTAGCTCTATAAATAGCTCGTGATCGTAAAGATAAGCAACGGCAAAAGTAATAACTCAAGAATGAGATAAGGTAGTTCCAAGTGATGCCTTAAGATTTTGTTGAGTGGCGAGACACGATTGTGTCTCTAGTCCCTTTTAACGGATTATGATGATTATCGATTTCAGGTTCATACTCGTGTCATATCGGATACCATTAAGCCCACTTATTTATAATTTCTTATTTACATAAAGAAACGTCCAAATTTATGTAAGTGAGAAATGATAAACTTATGGTTCGGTGATTTATAATTTATTTATTTAACTGAAGAGGCGTCCCAATCCTTTCAAATAAATAAATTATAAATCATCCTACTTAATAATTCCCGGTGCAATACGCGTACTCTCAAAACCTTCAAGGTGATAAATGACATGACGATGCATGTGCTCTTATGAGTATAGGACGAGTGGTTAGAACTCGTCTTCAGAGACGGGAAGTAAAACAATCAGGGAAGATCAACATAGTGTTCGAGATCGTTAATGAGTACTCGGTTAGAGTAACCAAGGTAAAAGTCTTTACGAACGAGTTAACATAGCAATTATCATATAAATCCTCCTATTA
>BQNB010112916.1:0-16663 GCA_026074375.1 Tanacetum coccineum | reverse complement strand
TTTTTTCATTTTTTATCCTACAAATAAGATCTTAAAATTTTAAATTTTTTGCTATTTTTGTGGGAAAACGGGTACGTGAGAACAAAACAATAAGCAGGTAACATCAAATCGATAGATTCCCTCCCCAAACTAAAACGAAACATTATCCTCAATGTTTAAGGCCGGGTTCTACGAAAATCTAAGCCGTTTATTAAGTATGCAAAGATAAACGTAAATCGATAAGATGAAAGGATATCGGATCTCCCCAAACTAATTTCAAACAAAGGATGAGAAGCTCGAGTGAAACGGGATACAACACCGGACACGAGAGTCTTTTTTTAGAATTTGTTGGGTCAATCCTACAAAAATCACAACAAACAACAAACAACAAGAAACCGGAAGAGGATAGCACAACACATCACAACATATTATTTATGAAAATAGAAAGAGAATGGATAAGCATGGGGTGAACTCCCACGAACCGAGTCGCTAGCTCGACTCGATCCCTAAATTAATTCGTCCTTAGGGAGAGTGAAAATGGAAGAGAAAATCTTAATCGGGCTTTCATTAATGTTTGGACAAACATTAAAGCACATGAAAGTTCCATCCCAATGAGAGGCCACCGGCTCTAAGTGGAGATGCCGGGGTCAAAAATGGTATCCTCATTTTTGGTAGAGGAAAGTAAAGGAGAAACCTCAGGGTAGGTTACAAATGGGAGAAAAGTATGGATGGTAAATGTGAAGGAATCGTCCTCTTCAACATTTAGAAAAACAACATTTTCACCTCCCCCGGGTCAAAACATTCATCTTCGTTTAATTCATCAAAATTGTTCTTCACGGACGTATCAGGCTCAACGTCAAAGGTAAAATAATTATACTCAGCAAGAGGAACAAGGTCATCGTTAAGCAATTCTTCAAGTAAAAGAATGTCCCTTTCCGAGTCATAGTCACTTTCAACACCCGGTGGTGTTGAATCATCTGAAGCAAGAAATAGGTCGATCTCTTCCATAAAAGGGTCACTATCCTCAACGGGGATAGGAGATGGAGAGAGAGACTCGATTGTAGCATCAGAATATTCAGAATTAGATTCTTCCGGAGGTCGAGGAAGAGAAAATTCATCAAAAATAGAATCGATCTTTGTAGAATCAATCGGAGAGTCACGATTTAGTAGAGATTCTAAAAGATCCGATTCGGCGTTAAAGCAATGTTTATCAATTCCCGGTGGAATTGGAATGACAACATCTAAATCCTTTTGATTAGGAAGAATTTTCTCATTAGTGATAATTTCATCGTCAAGATCGTAAAGAGGATTGGAGAAATATTTAAATTCATCCTTTTGAATTTCCTCTTCGGATAATGACTCATCATCACTAGAGAAATCATCGTTAGAATCGAAAAGAGGATTAGAAAAAGTCGTGAAATGAGATTCCGGTGAATCATCATTAATGGGCACATCACACTCACTTTCACCATCAGATAAATCCGCGGACTCACTTGGGTTTTGGACAAGGTTCTCAACACTAGACTTTATGAATTCGTCCGATTCCGTTTCCGGAATTGTGTCAAGATGCTCATCCTCCATTATGAGAGAGTTATCGGGTTCTTTGATAGGTAAGTCGGATGTGATTGCTTTAGACGTAGAATATCGAGCAACAATATCTCCTAAAGGAATATAATCATCCTCGTCGACAAAAGGAATAGAAAGCATGTAACGACGGGCAGCAGAATACTTTTCTTCTTCATAAGCTTGCTCCTTTTTTCGAACTTTGCTGCCCCATTCATTAGAATCTTGCTTAAGTTTTCGAATTCTAATCTCACAATCTTTCTCGTATTCTTCATCAATCTTCTCGCCTCGAAATCTTTTATAACCCAAATCATTCATGATTTCTTTAATTTTGTAATCAACCAATTGCTGCTCATGCCTCATTTCCTCGATACTCATATTCTCTTTAGCCGTTTGTTCTTCCGCGATTCGCTTTTTTAATTCCTTTAACATTCTTTGATCTCGTTTTATTTCTTCAAGCTCTTCAAGAATTTTATCAAGGGCTTCTTGACAATAGACGGAGTCCTGCGGGGGTTGTGGGTGGTCAAAACCGGAATAATCATAACTCGGATTAGGTTCATAGTAAGTTTCCTTGATCGGTTGACATTGATAATCATAGTGAGGACCCCCGCAATAAGCACAACAAAGATAATGTTGAGAAAAACTCGGTGAATTTTGTGGATAATAATTATCATTAAAGTTTTGATTGTAGCACGGCTCCTGTTCATAGACAAACGGGAACTGTGGTGAACAATCATAACCATAATGAGCATTATTTCCACATAACTCACACAAGTAAGTCTCAAACTAGGGTTGTGGAGGTTGGTTGAAAACACTTGGAGAAACATTGAAAGAATGAGGTTTGGAATCAGAGATGAATGAATTCTCATCTTCATAATTGCATGTAGGATTTGGCAAAATCTGTGGTAGCTCATTAATTGTTTGATTGCATTGTTCTGGATTAGAGATAATCGGAACTTTTGGTGGACAATTATAACCGTAATGAGCACCTTTCCCACAAAACTTGCAAATGCATTGTTGACAAAAAATTCCATCTAATGAATCACCGCACTCGTAACAACAATTTTGGTCAATTTGTGGAGGACCTTGCGAAGACTTTGGGGTCTTGATTGACAACGCATGGCTCTCGAACAGCATTAACAACGTTGGTATTGTCGTCGGATGATTCAGAAGTATTTTGAAAATTTTTAACACAATACGCAAGCAAATCTTCATCGAATTTCTTTCGTAAAAATGCACATCCACGACAACTCGGACCATCAACCGGGGTTCCACATCTTGCACAACACGGAGAAGAATCAGGTTCGGGAACAAGGATCTTATCATTAAGACTCCCTATCGAACAACAATCTTTAGTGTACAAACTTCCACAAGTCGAACACTCTTTGATAGCGTAAAGGGATTTTGAACGATGAGACGCCATAAGAATTAAACAACATAGAGGATTAAGAAGAAAAGAATTAAACGAATAAGAGGAAAAAGAAGAATATTTTTAGGTTTTGAAAATAATTCAAAAGGAAATAAAAATATTTTTTTTTTTTTTTTTTTTTTTTTTTTTTTTTGGCAATGAATTTAAACGGTTACACGAAAGAGACTTAAACCAAATAATCAACTACTTCACGGTAGCTCTTGAAAATTGCTTTTCAAGGTGAGCCGTACGTCGTAGAGACACAAAAGGCAAGTGTTAAATCTTTGATTACGAATTGGGAACAATTGCAAGTTCACCGGAACTTATTTATGATAATATCTCAATGGAAGATATTATTTGTTGGTGTTCGTTAACCAACTTGGTGAATTTTATTTTCTAAATTAAAGACAATTTTTTTATATTTTTGATTTTTCTATTTTTTATCTTTTACTTATACTAAAAAGAAAAGAAAAATATATTTTTTACTTTTTATATTTTTATATTTTTTTTGGATTTTTGAATTTATGACAAAAATTTAACTTTCGAGGACGAAAGGATCTTCAAACCAAATCAACAAACTCAAAACGAAGGAATCGCTCACACAAGTCCCCGGCAGCGGCGCCAAAAACTGATTGTGCAGTTTACACACGGTAAACTACATATAATATATATATCCCAAGAGTAAATTAGAAAGATTACAAAGTTACCCTGATAAAATTTCACTCTCAAAAACTATATATAATTTAATATAAACTAGTATTAAAAAACGGGCAAGGTATGATTCACCCGGGGCGTTTCCCCAATTGACTCGTGCAATTGGAAACCTGTTTAAGTTTGATCCTGATTTGAATTAGTGATAAGAGCTATTTTTGATTTAAATTAATCTACTAAAAATTAAAGGCTCAATTAAACAACTAAATTAAACTAATTACGAAAGTAAATAAAATGCGACATTTAAGAAAACAAATGCAATTTAAAACTTAAAAATGTAACTAGATTCCTAAACCTAAATTAATACTAAAGAAAATTTTAGGAAAAAGAAAAATATTTTTTTTTTAAAGGCTTTTTAGATTTTTTTTTTTTATGAATTTAAAACTATTTAATCTAAATTAAATTCTAAAAATAGAAATTAAATTGATAAAAATTTAGAAAAATACTTTTTAAGCTAACTTAATCCTAAATTACTTAAAAAGATGAGAAAAACATTTTTTTATTACTTTTTTCTATTTAAAAGATTTAAAACTAGAAATAAGATTAAAATTGAAAAAAATTAAGACTAAAATATTTAAAAAGATAAAAATTAATTCTCAATAAAAATACCTAAGAAGTTTTAAAACTAAACTAATATTTTTGTGTTTTTTTTCAAACTTTTTCTAATTTTTTTATGATTTTTTTTTTTGTTTTCGAAATTTATTAAAGACTAATTCGAAAATGATTTTTTAAAAATATTAAAACTTAAGCTAAAACTTATGTAAAAAGACTTTTTATAAGCAGAAACGTGAAATGCAGAAACTCGTTTTATAAAAAGCCCCAAATTTAAACAATTAATAAAAACTAATTAACTAATTTAATTTGAAAACCTAATTATTTAATTAATAAAAACTCTTTTATATAAACTCAAACTAAAAAAACACCCCAAACACATGGGTGGAAAGTGCACAAACCCGAAGTAGAGGGTAGGCGGGGTAAATTTTTAAGTTTAATAAAAAAACACAAGTGTTACTAAATGACGATGTAGTTCCCTTAACCTAAGGGAATTACGACTTAACAATCAAACTGACTAAGGACAAACGATGTAATAAACTAAGGACTAACGGAGTAACTAACAAGGACTAACAGTGCAAATTTTAAACTACAGAAAATATTTTAATATGCAAGAAGGCCCCCTACAGTCCTAACCTTAACAAACAGCATCCCTTTTTATATTAAACAACTTATTAGCTTTTTTAAACAGTTAGAACCTAACTCAGCTTATTTAAAAATAAGCTGTATAAGCTCATCAGCTTATAAGCTCTTAGCACTTAGATTTCTACCTCTCAACTAATGAACAAGCAGCTAAAGTGTTGACAGAAATTTTAATCTACTTAATTAACTAAGCTTATTCAAACATTATCAAACCAACAGCTATATAAACTACAAATAAACACAGCTTATTAGGAAATAAAACAAGAACTAAAAGTAAAAAACTAAGGTTGTACTTGGTTCTTCCCAGCAGAACAAGGACGCTTAACAAGCTTTTATGAGCTTGGGGCTTAATCACACCAAGGCTCCGATTCAAACAAACACAACTAATCTAGTCTATTGGTTGACCTCTCAACCTCTAACCCTTGAGCTTAGCTGCCATCCAATTCCACGAGTATCAAGTCTTGATTAAATGAACAACAAACACAAACATATCTTTTTAACAGAATTAAAATGAACACAAATTTATATGAAATACAACTTTCATTAAAACTGAGATTAAGGTTTATTACAATACGAAACAATAATTGAAACTACATAAAAACTACTACTAACAACTTGAATCGAAAACAATTTAAAAAAAATAACTACTAAAAAAATTAACTGCTAACTATCTCCTCCTTTTCAAGCTGGAATGAATGGGGGTATTTATACCCGAAGCCTTGAGCTCTAGCCATCTCTAGATCCTTCTTCTCTCTTTCATCTCAGCCATTGGCTCTTCTCTCTCACCTTGATCTCTCATCTAAGCCGTACGATTAGATTGTGTGACTAATGCGACATTCACCCATAGAATCGCTTCTTTTAGCCCCGGTGGAAATGAGTTAGGGAATGAGGATGTAGTGATGGTGGGTTAGGATTGGTGAGGGATATTAACCCCTTGGTTAATTAGAGGTGTGGGATTGTGTGTGGTTTATACCTAGGTTCATGGTTGGACGGGGTGTTCGTGTGTGGGTGAGTGAGAGTAAATCGAAATTGGGGTAAAATGGAAGCACAGTAACTGTTATTGGGGTTATTAGCTAACCGGGTTGGGGTGGGTTTAGTCGGGTTAGGGTTGGGTTTTAATTGGGTAATCGGGTTGGGTACTTGCTTCTTATTGGCTGAGAGGTGAACCATGGGTGGATTTGACCCGGCTCATGACCCGCGCTTTTTAATATCTATGGGATAATTACATTTCTGGCCCTTGTGTTTGGGAAGCTCTATTTCAAGCTATAATCAACTTTGGGAAATGCATATTGCCCCTTGTGTTTATAAAAACAATGGGGCGTTGGGGTATTGTTTGATATGTGTGTTTCCTTACATAATTGGACTGTAGAAGGCTGAGCATGATTTCTCGGCTTGGCTTTGAGATCTTAGCATCTTGATCATCATCCGTTCTCGTGTTCGGTTTTGACTGATTTCTTGTGATATTTGACATATCACATACCTGCACACATTAAAACTCAGATACAAGCACTTTTTTGCCATTTTTGATCGTTTTGGGTTTATTGGGCCTTTTTAAGCATAAATAGATATGTGTATTCTACACTTATCATAACTGACTGTGAAAGACAAAGCCAAATCAAAGCCGGAAAGTCAATCAAGTCAAAAAGTCAACAGAAAAGTCAACTGGTCAAAGACAAAGTCAACCCAAGTCAATCCCTAAACTTATATATAAAGAAGAAAAGAGAAAAAAGAAGACAAGGGTGCAATCTGTCATTTTTGCAAAGATACACTCCAAGGACTTGTTCTGCCAAGTCCCAAGAGTTGTATCTAACAAGGACAAGTGATGCAACTAAACATAACACTCTTGGGGACTTGTTTTTGCCATAGCTTCCCCCAAAAGTTTTAAACAACAAGGACGAATTGTGCAAGAGACGTATGCACCATCAGGGACCATTTGTGCCCAACTCCCAAACCTAACTCTGTTATCACCCCAACCCGTACAACACATTTTCCCGCCACTTTTGAAACCCAAAACCCACTCACGGGTTAACACTCTCTCTTCTACCCTGCACCTCAAAAAAACCCATGGACAAACTCTCCCCCCTCCTCCACTTAAACCCTAGTCCCATTTGGCAATCTCACATCCCCCTAGGCTCATATCGACGACCAAGATTGCTTTTTGAAGAAATTGAAGGGCCAAGATTGTTTGTTTTCCCCCTCTCACACAACAAACACAGAAGAGCTTATAAAAGAAGAAGAAGACAGAAGAAAAAAGAAGTAGTTAGTAGTTTAATTTTCAGTGTTGTATTTTCTTTACATTCTAAGCCATCGTCTTTTAAAGCATTTTCTTTATAGCTTTAAGCTCTTGTACTGTTGTTCTTTCCTCTTGTACTTCATCAATTTAGCAATAACAATCAGTTTACAAGCTTCTTGTGTTCTCTTATTTCAATTTGAAGTGATTTTCATCAAATAAGCTCTAAATAAGCTCTTTTGAGCTTATTCTTGTTATTAAGCTCAAATTCAGTTTTAAACTTTGTAAAAGTTTTTTTAAATACTGTTTTTAGCTCATTTAGTTTAAAAGTTTTCATTTGAATTCAAATTAAGCTCATTTTGGAAGTTCAAGGAGTAATAAGCTTTTTACAGCTTATTGAGTTTTAAGCTGAGGTCTAGAGGCTAGGGAGCCATTTAGGTCTGTGTTCTTAAGCCACTCACTCAGATAGAGTGGCTTGTGTCAGAGACTACAATTCAAAAGGTGTGATTTCCTATTTTGAATTTTAACTTTAATTTAGCTTAATTCTTTAGCTTATTGCTTTGTTTTTCTTTATGTGCTTAAAACTTGTTCATTTTAGCTTAGTTAGCTTAGATATGCAAATGCTTTAAGTTTTTGTAGTTTAAATCCATTTAGAAATCAAGTTTCTTAATTCTGTCATATATAGTAGTAATGAGCCTCACTAAGTAACTAGCTTATTCCTCTTAATAAGCTTTAGTTTTTAATTTTAAAATAGCTTAAATAGGTGATTTTTGATAAGAGTAGATAAAAAGTTTCATCTGTTTTAGCTTATAGATAGGTTTTAAGCTCACTATGGTTTGGACAGCTTTTCTTAAGGAGTGTTTGGTTTAGTCTTTGTTTGACTAAAAAAGTCAATGTTAGTTTGTCTAATTCTTTCACACAGTTGAGTTAGGGTATATTGTGAAGTTTTAAAAAGCTTTTAGAGGTTAGATAGTAGAATCTAAAAGTTTAGAGTATAAGAACTTTGTATTTGCACCAGGGCAGTTTTAAAGGTGCAAGTGGCTTTAGAGCTTAGTGATGTTAGCATTCTAGGGATCAATATTAGTTAATGTAGGATTAAATACATTTAGACAGTAGGTATAAGAGATTCTAAGTAGGTAATTCAGTTTGTATTTGAGTTGATGCCAAATGCATCAGCAACAATAGTTGCATCAGCAACAACATATGCTGTTATTTTTATACATGCTTTTTAGGTTTCAAGGTTAGGAGTTAGGATTTAGTTTTTAATATCTCAATAGTTTTCCATTAGCTTATTACATTTCATCATGTAGTTTTCATTTACAAGCTTTTAAATTAGCTTATTTTTCTCTACAAAAGTAGTATAGTAGCATTTAGGATTCTAGCTTATTTTTTATTGTGATTTTCATTTTTAGTTGATATTTGGAAAAACCTTTTATCTAGGTTGAATAAAGATAGTTAGGGTAGCTTATTGTCAAAATTTCAGCTTCTAAAGTTTAGAAATAAGCTGTGAAGCTTATTTGAAAAAGCTTATAACAGTTTAAGCCTAAAACTTGCACTTTTTCATCTTAGTTTTCTTGTTAAATTTGTTAATACTAGGGTAATTTTTGTTTAAATACCATTAGTACACATCATGAACATCAATTAGCTTCTTTTAGTTTTCATTTTCACCTAGTAATAAGCTCTATATAAGCCAAAAGCCAAAAAGCTTGTCAAACTGCTAGTTTCTGTGACAGAATCTAAGTGGCTTATTTTCTAGCTTATTCTGTGGTCAAAAGTTGAAAGTCCTTTTGTTAAAGTTGTTTATAATAAGCTAGTCTATAAATTTGTAGTTTTAAGTTTTTGCTAATTCTCAAATTCTAATTAGCCAAAATAAGCCAAATTCGTAGGGTTTGTTTCGTACTTTTCTTAAACTTCAGGGTTACCCGTTTTCTCTATTGTGTAAATTCCCAAATCTTTTGCCCGCTACCCTTTACTTTAGTTTATTACAATTCCTACCCTAGAGTTTGCAAAAAAATAAAAAAGGGGGAAAGACAAGAGGCCTATTTGTAGGCCGGGTGAGCAGAATCGAACGGGGACCACCAAGCGATACGAATCCCCCTTTAACACTACTTTACCACTGCGCCCTGGGTCTTTTTCGTTAAAGACTTCCAAGGGCATTGTACTTATGACATTTGTCCCAAACAGCTAATAAGCTGTTTTAAGCTTTTTTTGAGCTTATTTGTCGAGCTTATTTGTGATTTTATTTTTTCGTAGGATCTTATAATGTCTAGTATTTTTTGTAAATTTTCAGAATTTTTAGATAAAGTTATATTTTTGTATAATTTAATTTAGAAATAAAAGTTTATTTAATTATAAAAAATAAAAAATTATACTAAAAAATATTTTGCTTTTTTAGGAAATTTTTCGTTTATCATCTAGTTTGTTATGAAAATATAAAATTTTTCGTAGGGTCATTTTTACAACTTTTTGTCGTTTAAAGAACGGGTCCGGGTACGGGATTTTGTTTTGACTCGTTTTTGGGTCAAACGAACTCCGTTTTCGGTCTAGTCTTTTTCATTCTTCGTTATTTGATCCCTAGAGTAGTTTAGAAGCAAAAATTTCTTTGTAGGGTTATTTTTAAAGATTTTAGGTTTTTCCCCCTTTTGTTCGGGATTCGGGCCCTCGTTTTCTAGGTTTAATTCAATAATTTTTGGTTTTTCTTTAAACGTTTTTAGTCCGGTTTTATTATCTAATTTGACTTTTTCCACTTCCCAATACCAATTCCTTCTGTCAAACTCAAATCTCGATCGTATCGATTTACCATTTCCAGACCCTAGTTGGAATAAACGACCCGGGAAAGCTCTATACTACTTCTCGGTACATTGATTGCTGGTTTTACATTATTTTTATATTTTTATATTTATTATATTCTTATATATATTATACGGTGTGTATCCAGCCAGTCAATTTTGGCGCCGGTTGCGGGGAGGTGTGCAATCTCGTTTTTTTCTATCGTTACAGTTGATCTATTGTGTTTGAATTGTGGATATTTTCTTTTATTAAAAAATATTAAAAAAAAAAGTAAAATATTATTTTCATTTCTTTTAGTATAATTAGTAGATAAAAACCAAGAAAAACATTGTTGTCCATAAAAACAGAAATATAAAATTCACACTTGGTAAAATACCAACGATAGATTCTCAACTGATGGTATTTCATAATAGTTCCGGTGAACTTGTTGTTCCCAAATTGAACATAAAGATTAAAAACTTGCCTTTTGTGTCTCTTACGACGTACGGCTCACCTTGAAAAGTTAAACAAACTATAAAGTGGGTATAAGGAGGGTTGTTCCTAGGAACTACGACCCGAAAGGAGAAATAAGCTTCGCGCTATTCCTACTCCTCCGCTCACCTGTGAGTTTATCTTTTTGAGAGCTACCGTGAAGTAAGCTGATTTATCAGGTTTTAAGTTGTGTCTTATCATTTTGTCCGATTAATACAACATGTGAATTAAGGAAAACCCAAAAATAATCTTCTTTTTCTTCTATCAATTAATTCTTTTTCTTTATTCCATCTTCATTGTTTAATTCTTATGACGTCATTCGATTATCGTTTGAATCCAATTTACGCGATTAAAGAATGCTCGTCTTGTGGAAGTTTGTACACTTCAAACTGTGGTTGTTCGAAAGGGAGTCTTGAAGACAAGATTCTTGTTCCAATACCCGACTCGTCTCAACGATCCTTTAAAATTGAAAAATTTTGTCTCAATTGTGGGGACCCAATTCATGGTTTTCATTGTCAAAGATGTGCTCTAATACAAAAGACATTCGAGGAAGTCCTTCAAGACTTCCAAGACATTCCAAGTCATCGATGACAATACCAACGTTTGTTAAATGCTCCACGAGAGCCCATCGTTGTTAATCAGGACCCCGGTGAAAATTCCTCACCAGTTCCTCCACATTTGACCATTTTGTCCGTTGTGCGCGTGATTGCTTTTAGAGGGTATCTTTTGTCGACAATGCACGTGTAAGTCTTGTGGGAAAGGTGCTCATTACGGTTATAAATTGTACTCTCGAGAGTTCCGATTGATCTATACTACGGAACCATGTATAAAAATCAAAACCTATGATGAGCCCTACAAAACTTGCCAAAAAAAAAAGTTTTTGCAACAAAAAAACCCCCAAAGTCTGTTTGGTTCATGCCAAAGATGTGGTTGTAATGAATACAATGGAGTTTGTTTTTATTGTAAAGTTGAAAATGGAACACCAATCAATGTCTAACGTCCGTACCTTTTCTAACGAATTCTCAAGTGTTTAACATCCTCCACACCACAATACGTACCATACTCTCGTGGTTATTGTGGAACGATTCTATTACAGTTACGTTTGTCACCTCAAGTTCCGTTTTGTCTACAATCAGGCCTGTGTTTCAATCAAAACTTTGATGATTTTCCACAAAACCCTCACCGAGTTTTCCAAAACAATACCTTTGTTGTGAAAATTGCGGGGGATTCATGTGAAACCTTCCAATGTCAACCAATGTTAATGAAGACTATTATCAGAGCAAAATTTTGCTTATGATCATACCTAATCTTTTGTTTTGACCAATTTCACCCCCGCAACCTATACCGTCGGAGCATCCAATCTTCAATTCCCAAAATGAGCTTCTCAATTTCAAAATAGCTTATGGAACAAAATGACAACCTTACGTTGATTGGGTGATCAAGTTATACAAAAGAAGGAAGACGTGAAGCGAATCGCGGAAGAACAAGCGGTAAAGATCGGTCTGGAAGATTCCCACATTTGCTACGTGATGCCGAAGGACAATACCATTGCAATCACACCCGTTTCACCAACGCAAGGAACCTCGATAACTCTCTAAGTATGGGGACGAAGCATCTTGACACTATACCGAAACGGAATCGGACGAATTATTATAACGTCTAGTGTTGAGAACCTTTGTTCCCAATTCCCAAGTGAATGTCCAGGGTTATTCTGACAATGTGTCGTGATGTTGCCTTGATTGCAGTTTTACGTACCTATAAAATATATAATATTATACTACTTAGGTAATTCCAACTATTCACCTTTAAATTACCAAGTTACCCTTGATAAAATTCACTCTAAATAATATATATAAAATATATAATATACGTATGTTTAACCGGGTAAATATGATCACCCGGGTCGTTTCCCCAACGACTAGTGAAATTGAAACCACGTTTAGGTTCGGATCCTGATTTGAATGAAGCAAAGATATTGGAAAGATTTAAAATGAACAATTAAACAAATACGGAAACACAACTATTAATCAAAAGGACTAAAATTTTACTCTAAAAATGTAAACTAAAATTTCACTAAATAAAGAAAAAGTGCCGAAAATTATTAAAAATAAAAACCCTAATTTTTATCTTTTTATAAAAGTTTAATTAAACTAATTAAAAATCAAACCTAAATACTAATTAAAATTAATAAACTTAATTAAAAACTTAACTAAGGACTAATGGTGCAAAAACCTAAGAAACTAACGGGGAAACTAACAAACTAACGGAGGGACTAACTGAAAAACAATTAAAATCGAAAAGTTACACTTTCTACCCTGAGAATCTATCCCGACAACAAACTAAGTCCAAAAAGCATTCGAAATTTTAAAGAGCTTAAAATGAAAAACTCAAAGAAGCAAAGTTGTAAAGGAAGCCAGGGGGAACAAGATTAATAAAGGCTACTTGGGCTGAAACTCACAAATAAGCTCACAAAGAGCTTATCTTTAAGCTGTTACAGAAAGGAGGGCTTATCCCTTGGTTTTAGAAAATAAGCTATAAAAAACTCAAAACTAGATCAAAATGAAAAAGGAAAGAAGTTCTAAAGAGCTTATGATATGCTTAATCTATAAATGAAAAGAAACTAAAGCTTAAACTACTTTTAAACTACTGAAATTAAACATGAAATAAGTAAACTCAAGAAATAAGCAAGGTAACACAAAGATCCAAATAAGCTAAAATCCTTAAAAAAACTAAACTGGACTCTAAAACTTTAAGGACTTATTAATCTACTTATTATCCATCTAAATAAGCTATAAAATCTAGACTTAAAAGCTGAAATTATCTAGTTTAGACCACCCACTTAAGTTCTATTTGCTTTTAGAATTTTTTATGACTTTTTGACAGCAAAATTAAGCTAAGACAATAAGCTAGAAAACAGATTTAAATACTTAAACTATATTAAGCTATATGAAAACTCAAATCCTACTAAATTTGATAAACTAAATCCTAAAATTACTGTTCTAAATTAAGCCCAGAAGTCAGCAGTACTAACTGATGTTAGTACTGCTAGTGTAAAGGTTCAGCAGTACTTTCACTTGAAGGTACTGCTGATGCAAATGGACTTTTTAATAACAGAATAAAGCAATTAAAAAAGCTAGAAAAAAAAAGAAAACTAAAACTAAATATAAGATAACAAAAACTAAACCTTAATCCTACTTGAAATTCCAAAGCTAAAATCCTAAGCTAGGTCAGTACTAATTGTTTGTTAGAACAGGAAGCAGTTACTAACTTATAGTTAGTACTGGTGCACTTTTACACAAGTGCAAATCAAGAGTGCAGGTTTCCTAAGGGAAACCCTGCACTAAATCACACTCAAATTGAGTGTATAAACACAATGGAAGCAAGATCTAAACCTAAAGGACTTAGATCAACAAATTCACAAGTGAAATTCTTAGAGGTCAAAGTGCACTAAACCAAACACCCCTTTTAAGACTATGACAGGTTGAGAAAAGCTCTTTAAAAGAAATCTAATAAACAAGTGCTTAATACCAGACAATTAACAGATTAAAACTACTTTAATAAGCATGACTTAACAACTAAATAAGCAATAATCTGAGACTTAAGCTATTTTACTATATTTTTGGTTTTTTAGAGGTTTTAAGACATTTATATGAAATACTATGATTTAAACTAAGAAAATTGAAAATAGATAAACAACTATGATGATTTAGCTAGATAAAACTCAAATAAGCACTAATAAGAAAAGAGATTAAGCAAATAAACAATATTAAGCATATAAACTATAACTAAGCAATTTAAACTGAAATTAGAGAAAAATGAAAAGAGAAACTTACTTGAACCTTTAGCTGAACAAAAGGACCAATAATGGCGGCTACAAGCTCCCTAGCTTATTAAATAAGCTAGTTTAAGTCCTTGAGAACCCTTCCATGTTTGGTTCTCCTTCCATAAGCTTTCCAATCCAAATGCAAAGGTAATATATAGATATTAAACTGATTTTAAGGCTTAGGTATGATTTAGATTTAATTCAGCTCCGTAATAAGCTTATAGACTTATTAGAGCTTATTAAGGCTAACTGACATATTTGCTTATTGAGAGAGCTTATGACTTTAAATGAGAGCTTAGATTTAAAATACTAAAAACTGAATTTCATTAATTTAAGAAAAACTAATTACATTACTTAAGAAGGAAATACAAATCACTTAAGGAAAATTACATTTAAGTAAAATACGAAATTAAGCTAAACTAAAAATTACTAAAAAACCTAGATATGGTGTGTGTGAGAGGTGAGGCCTATTTATAGGTGCTGAAAGAAGCTTCTAGGATCTCTTGCCCTGCTCTCCAATCTTTCAATCTCAGCCAATCATTTCTTCAATCATTTGAGCTTTAATTATGGCCCTTTGATCATTGTGTGGACACGTGAAGATTGACAGCGTGTCATTCCCTTTTGGATATCATTGTGCTTCTTTTGTGAGTGTTTTAGCACAAAAACCCACATGAATTTGTGCTTTCTCCATTGACGTGGCATTCTTCCTTAGGGATTGGACCAATCAGAGATGGGGAGTGACGTTTCTTACTGCCAAGGTGTACTTGGACACCCAAATTGTCCTTTGTACCCTCTAATTGTGAAAACCCCTTTGTTTTGAGTTAAGGGCACGTTTGGGAAGCCGATGAACAGTAACTTGGGCATTTGGCGGCTTTTTTTTTAACTGAGTTGGGTAATTTTCAGTTGAATCTTTACCCTATTGACAATACTAGCCCCTCTCATTTCTTTCCCATTTTCTAATTATAAATATCATTCAAAAATTGCAAGTTTAGCCCTTGTGGTTTATGGAAAAGTGCAGTGGGCTAGGGTTTTGGGCTTTTGTGAGAGTTGAGGGACCAAAGTGAAATATTTTGAGGCTTTGTCCTTTTGTGTTTGACTTAGTTTGACCATCTTTGACTGATTTTGACTTTTCTTGGCTTCTTTGATTGAGGCTTTGGCTTTTGTTCACTCTTCTGTACTCTTCTGATTCTCGTGTCCGTGTTTGCCCGCTTTTGACTGTTTTCTTGTGATTTTTGATATATCCGTACCTGCACACACAAAACACAAATACAAGCATATTTTTGCCATTTTTGGTCTGTTTTGGGTTTAATTGGGTTATTTTAGGTACAAACGGATATGTGTATTTTACACTTATCAAAATTCCCCAAACTAAACGATTGTGTGTCCTCACGCAATATCACATGCCTTATAACCAAATACCTCGAAACTTCCCCAAACTAAACCTTTGAAATGTAGCAAAGATTTTTGTTGAGAGAGATAAGAGATCACAAGTTATAAAACACCCGATTTCCAATTTTCAAAGATTTTTCTCTTTTTATGATTTTTCTTGATAATTAACTTCCTAACTACAACTTATTTGTGTTGACATAATGTATTGTTTTCATTACCTCATTGGTAACTTTTAGGATCATAGAATAAAAAGCACAATTAAGTGTCTAAAAGATAACTTCATCATCCCCGATTTTTCACTTTTCCCATGCTAAGCTAAAAAAATAAGATCACCGTTGATTACGAACTAAGATGATAAGACTACTTATAATTACAACTTGTGAATTCCTCTTCTCGACATAAATCATATATTTAGGTGTGTGTGTTCAAATTAATTTAAACCATTAAATCCACATATTTAGATAGATGAAATCCGACCAAGCTTTACACATGGGCCTTTTGGGCAAATATGTTAATCACTTAGCAAGATCACATCTCAAAGCAAACAAAAACCTACTTAGCTAAGACTTCGTTGGCTCGCTTGTCCCATGAATGACTTTCTCCCACCGTCATCGGGTAAGTGCTAAGGCTTTTTACACCTCATCCGGAGAATACTAATCGAAACGTATGAACTTTCGATGAAACAGCCTTGTAGACTTTTGCAAATCTTAGTTTAAAAGAATACCTTGGTTTTAGAAAATTAAACTTTTACTATTTATTTTCTAACTTGCAACATTATTATTTCTATTTTATTAGGCTTGGAATCGGTATCACTTTTCTTTTGACGACACATCGGCCTCGCCTCCGACAAGAGCTCGTGTACTTATTATGATACCAACCCTAAATATGCATCCTCCATCCTTGATGTCACATCGGGAGCGAACCGACAAATGCCTATGTACTTTATTGCGATGGAGTTTGTATATTAATTATTAACACTTAAGGATTTATAACTTGCATCCTTTTTATTCACTAACTACATCTTTATAGATTTTTTTTTAAAATTGATTTAACACATTATTTTTGCAAATAGAAAAATTTTGTTTTTAGAAAACCAAAGTATAAA